>JANJYP010061171.1:0-32120 GCA_024605115.1 Rastrelliger brachysoma
TACTTTGTTACTTTTCTCTCTGAATGTGATCAATGAATCTCTCGATAAGGAATCCAATATAAGTAATTTGTTGTATACACAGTGTTTTGAGTGTGCGTTTTTGTTTTGTTTTGAAGCTTAAGGTTCAGCTCCAGCACCCGTCTGAATTTTCCTACAGATGAGCAGTGGCTCCTTTTTTTCTGTCATTGTTTGGAGGTTTTCATATTTATAATGTTATATTCTGTTGAGAGATATATTGTGACGTCTTAAAGACCCTAAGTCATCTCCCACAGCATCAGCGGACCTTTCCACATAGCACAACAATAAACTGACCCTCGTAAATCACCAAGGATCTCTATTGAATTAGCTCTGCAGCCAGATCAAATCTACCATAATTGGTTAAATGCATTATGCTGATTAATCGGTTCCGCTGGCCGTAATAAAGTAACAAGCAGCACAAGTAGAACAGATCTGTCTTTTTCTGTCTTTGTACTGAGAAATCTTTACAAATGACCTGACAAATGACAGTTGGTTTCCCCCTCCTCCTTTTACTGTCAGTCTCTCACTCAGCTCTCATTTTTTGATTGTTCTTCTATTCTGTATCCCTGGCTTCTGGTAAAAGCTTTTTCTACCACTACTCTCTTCTATCTCATTATCTTCCTCTCCATCTTGTGATGTGCAGGCTTTTAGCAATGAAAAACTTTGCAACAAAACTGTTCGCACTAATGAAGAAAATCACATTCTTCTTCTCTCTAATCACAACCTTTCAATCAGTGAATGCTGCTCATATGCTGTCTGTATTTAAAGGGACGCTATTGTCCTCTGAATAATGCCATAATTACTGAGCACTTTTTAGAGAAAGAGCCACAAAATCTTTTATCCCTTCAATGAATTTTATCATAGAATGGGGAAAATTATTTCATAACTGTTAAGCACTTCATCTACAAATCAACTTTTCAGATATTGTCAAAAACCTGGAACCAATGTGATAAATGTGTTTTTCCACTCTTACTCTGTACTGCAGACAGTATCTTTGATATGCCTCACAAGATCTTATGATCATTTATAGGTTGTGGCCTCACTGTGTACAAAATATAAGTACGTAATAATTAACTGCTGTGTTATTATACTGCTGCTGCTTCATGCTGGCTTTCCAGCAGCACTGGAAGGCTTGTACTGTTGAACACATAAAGGAAATTGCTAATTATAACTTTCCTTTGCTACTAAAATCATCCATTTTAGCAAGACCAACACCGCATCTAACTGTGAACCTAACGTCTATATTTCTGGGTAGGAAATCCAGACTGTATCTCATGTTAGGTACTTAGACATCACTCTTGACTCTACGCTATCTTTTAAACATCAAATAAGAAAACTAATGCAAGTAACTAACTATAATTTAGCCAATTTTCAATATATCTGTTGCTAAAATATATTTAAACGCTATGATCATACCCCACCTGACATTCTGTATGACTCAAGTAAATAGCTCAACATTGAAACCATTTACAAACAGGCTCTTAAAGTTTTAGACAAAAAACACAAAGTATATCATCACTGCAACATCCTTGAAACATATGATACAAAACCAGGATAAAATTAGAGAAAACTGATAATGTCTTTCACAATGACTTTTTGAAAAACCAACATTCAAGGGGCACAAATTGGTCAAGACTGACATTCTACCTATCACCATCTAGAAAATTCTGTAACTTTTGATCTGGAGCACATCAAAACAAAATGCAACCTGTTTTGGAAATTTCAACTTAGTAATGATCATACTAGTTGTGTTTTGTAGAGCTGTGTAAGTTAGATTTTCTTTTTCACTCTATATGCTAACATACATATGATCTTGCCCTGGTACCATTTACATCATACTACATTTAGAATATTTTTCATATATACAGGCGATCTGTTCCTTCAGCTATTGCTAACCACCAAGAATTCAACTGGGCCAAAGTCTAAGATCCATCCACATCTTAGTTGACCAGCTTACCCAGTGCTGTTACTCCAAAAAGCACTGAACAGTATGACACAGCCATCCTAAACAGGCCTGTCTCTGCGCCACCATCACCAATGGGCCTATCTCTGTAGCACCATCACCAACAGACCTGTCTCCATCTACATCACACAGCAGTGACGCTAATAATAGATTATGCTTTTACCAGAGTTCTTGGCAAAATACCAGAAGTATCTATTCCCTGGATAAAAGCTTTTAATGGAGTATCCTTCTCCACTTGAGAACACGTACAGCTCTTTAGTAAGATTACAGCCATCCTGTCCTATTTACTGCTTCTTCACAAGTCTTTTGCACAGTGCACAATTAGAATAAGCAGTTTATCCCATTTATTTGTGCATCACCCTAAATGTCACAACATTAACACTTTCAAAACATTACTGCTGACTGCTCACACTCACCACAGTCATTCTTTTGTGTTTTTTGTTACCAAAACAGCACATTATTTGACTGCGACTCTGATTGTCACAAAAGTTAATAACCTGTTCATAAAGCAAAATTGCTTTTTAAAAAACATCTCTACATTTCTTAAAATCCTTCCTTTTATTTTGCAGCGAATACAAGAAATTATTGGACAGAGTCCTGTAAAGTCTAAGCAAAGAAATATACTGCCTAATGGTTATAAAACATGACAGTTTAGTATGCGTGTGACAGAGCTTTTGTGTCTGCTGACGCTGGAAATTGAGAACATGTGCTCATGAACACCCACTGATACTATACACAAACTGCAACATAAAAACAGAACAGTAGTGCTTGCTCTCTCTGTCTCTCTGTCTCTGTCCCTCTCTCTCTCTCTCTCTCTCTCTCTCTCTCTCTCTCTCTCTCTCTCNCACACACACACACACACACACACACACAGCTGCGCTCTTCCCTGATTCATTGTCTTAAGGCTGATATATGAGCTGTCAATACTCAATCTATAGCTTGTCTTGTTAGCGGAAGAAATATTGTAGCTGGCCAAACGATCACTACAGTTGTAATTAAAGTTGATATTTTCACAACCATTAAGTTATCTTTTTGCTTAAATATATTTGTCATTGTTCAAAAATAAAAAAAAAAACAAAAGCAAAAAAAAAACAAAAAAAAACAGACATCTGTTGTTTATCCTTAATCTCTTATATTTCTGATGCTTCATTTTGCTTGCATCTGTGTGCTGGATCAACTGATTACAAAATGAATAGAAACAAAAAAATTATCTTCTGTCATTTTCAGCTGAGTGAAGTTCAGTTTAATTTTGTCTTATGTGACTAAGTTGGCTGCTGTGAATTGTGTATGTATTGAAAAATCAGAAACTTTTGCCATGAGGAGATTTCTGTATGAATTGCAAGACTTCTGTTCAGGAAATCTACAAGACTGTGATTATCTTAGAGGTCACAGCAGGCTATTTTTTTACAGTGGGTTCAAATTTAAAAAGGTGGTCTCTACAATGAAATGGCTACTATGGGAACCGACATCATCACACATGAATAAAAGTGAATCCACAAGAATCTCACCTTTCTAATCATACCAAACATATACAATTCCAAGACTGTTTAGGGACCCTGGTATCTAGAAATATTCAAATACACCATATTTAGAATAAGCAAAAAATAGAACATTTATACTGCATGCAAAAAACTGCATGGGATTAGCATAAAGTTGACATGTCTGTAAAGAGGAGACTCATGGGTATTTATAGAACATTTTTTCATTCATATAGCTTGAGGTAGTCTTTTAGGAATGGCCATGCAAATGTTTCCTATCGCCAATACTTAATCTAACTTGGGAGCCCTTCTTAACAACCTACCAATGGTTGCCTCAGGTCATCTAGTTTCATATGATACAGTTTCTAGGGATGTTTCATGATCGGTTAACCGGTGGGTATAACCGACAAATAACATTCACTGTATGTCGACATCAGCCCTAATTTCTTTATGGAGAAACATTAGGAGAAAAAAGCTTACAGACTTCTACTCATCATAAACAACTCTGAGCATATCCTTTACAATCATGTTAGCAATGAGAGACATAACATTAGTTTTCTCACTGTGACTTTTGTCACACTTTTGAGGAGCGGTTACAAATTTTGGCCTATTAATTTAACAGTTGCCATTACGTACATCTCCCTCACTTACTGTCTCAGCAGATGGACACTTTTTCAGATGAGTCAGCATTGTCAATGTGTAACCATGACAGTTGTCAATATGTAGGGTAATTATATTTAACAAACACATAGAGTGACCTCTTCATAAAAATTCCCGATCAGACTTAACATGTTCTATTAGCATTCAAAATACAGTTCATGTGGAGCTTTTATCACTGATAAAAATGATTTATTTGATAAAAGGTTTTTCTCCCAATGGTGAGAGATGACAAAGCATGTTTATACTGCATTCGTGAAGTTTTCATGAAGTTCAGCCTAATCCAGTTTGAAACTTCTTATTATAAAAGACATGCTGTTGTTGCCATTGACAGACTTACAAGAACAATAAATCTGTATAGAGAGCGAAGGTGAGACTTGGAAATGTCACTGAGTAGCCAAATAAACAAGTAAATCTCACCAAAAATGAGAAAAGTTCTCCTAAATACAAATTAACATACAAACTTACAATGTAATATTGCAAATTTTCCATGTGTGTTTGTCCAAGTTGTAACAATTTGATGCTGCTTTCATTAGGTTATTTTTTTCCCCATTTGTTAATTTTTTGTGAAAATGAAAGCGTTTGTCTCATCTCTGTCACAAGAGCAGCCAAGATTCATTGGGTGGCAGCATATCAATTTTAGATACAGTGACTGAAATGAAAAAGATTTCAAATAGAAATGCCATATGCCAGAAATCAAGGTTTGGAAAGTGCATTGTTGTGATATTAATATAAATTATGTAGCAGCATGTCAATACTTCTGGCTTCATAATTAACGGCCACAAAGGCAGCGTGTATTTACTGTTAATCCTGAAATCAACCTCACACATGATTGTATAAACACAAGTATACACACTCACACACACACACACACACACACACACACACACACACACACACACACACACACACACACACACACACACACACTCACACACACACACACACACACACACATTTCACCAATAAAACTCCAAGTGCAGCCGGAAAATTATTGCGATTACTCACAGTGAAATTAAACAATCAGAGAGGGAGAAGAGAAAATCACATCTTCCACATAGCTTGGATGTGAAATAATGACTTCCACTTGACCTTCAATCTGCCAGTGATTCAAAGCCTTTCATGCCATCTCTGTCCATCAATTTCCAGAAAAGGATTAACTTCATATTTCTTTTCGAGTACATTGTGCTTTGTGTTTCCACGGAAATATCATTATCTGACAATCTGCCTCAACTTCAGAAAATGACAATAAAGTCACTTTTTGACACAATGAGATGGAAATCAGATCAACCTTTTGCACGCCCACACATGGCAAATAAATACACGTTTTCTCTGCAGCTTCTTTTTCCTTTTGTCTTCACAGTTCACAACTACAAAGAACAGTCATCAACACATTATTACAGAGGCTAAAAGAGCTGCATTTCCTCCTCTCCAGATACTGATTCAAGTGACCCCACTTTGCAGATCTTTGATGTTTTTTTTTATTGTCCTTTATGCTTGTGCTTCTCCCCTCACTGCCTCCTTTCACTCCCCCTCACATATTCCATATACCTTTCCATAAAAATACCATCTAAAATCAGGCAATTTATCCACGTGACCCTGACACTATCACCTCTCCACTGTTTATCATGACTCATTCTCCCACCTGTGTTCATCATTTCTGTTATTGAGATACTCTTCTGAACATCCCTCAGTGAGTAACACCACTGCTGTTTGTTGTTTTGACTTTGTGAACTTTCTGAAAAGACTCATCTGACAAGTATTGAGCATAAAATAGTTTTAAAAAGGGATTTTTATGTGAAGGGTGGATGAAAGCCTTGTTAAAAGTGGATCCACATGCGTTAAACTTGAACACACATGTACACTCTGTCATGTTCAGAAATGTGAAGTTTGACTCTTCCTAATATTAAAGGACATACAGCAAGACTTCAGACACAGGTGACTTGTTTCTGTGGAGAATCAGTCAAAAGGTTTCCAGAATATTCAAAGCATACTAATCAATGCTAATCAGGATATTGTTTTCATCCTTCTTTGCTGCAACAAAACACTCCAATAATTTGTTTGAGAAGACGCCCTGATAATGACAACTGTGCAAATGAAATCAGACCTCTATTCTTTAACTCCCGTCTGCTGACGAAGACAGGCAGAGACGAAGAGAGGAAGGGAGAGCAAAAAGAAATAAACCGAGAAACAAACCACTGCTGATTTTCTTAGCTCATCAGAGAAAATAGATAAATAGTGGTCAATTTTGAATACCTAGTAGCTCTTTGATAGACTGGCAACCTGTCCAGGGTGTACCCCACTTCTTGCCCAATGGCAGCTGGAGGTGCAACCCCACCCCCCTTAAACAATTTAAATAAATAAATTATTAAAAGAATCTGTGCTTAAAGTTACAGTTTTTCCACAATTGGTATATAAAAATTACAGCTGGCTTTACTTTAGCTAAGTAGCTAGCCGAGCTAATACTGTTATGGCTGTGAGCCACCATATAATGTGTGAGTGGTCTTGAATGAATCAGGGCAATCTAAGCTTTCTAACAGTATATGCCATGAATATATATGTTTAAGGTTTAACATCCAGACAACTTGTAGCTGCCTCCTAACTTCTGACCCTGTCCTGTAGACAGAACAGTGTGCTTTAAGAGGTCTCACAGATCAAAACAATAGCAAAAATCAACCAACATAAATGTAGCATAAAGTAACAGGTGGCATAAATCACTGATCATGATTCATGTTCTGGTTCATGGTATGTCAATGAGAGAGGTGAAAGTAGTCTATGTTTTTTTCAAAAAAAAAAAAAAAGGAGAGATTAATTCAATAAATGTGTTCAAGATTTGAGAATTTGTTTAAGAGAAGCAATTGATATAAAAAAACTAATAGTTGAAGCTCTAGTTGAATTCTTGAAATTTGGACAGATTGGACCTTCCTTAATTTATGTTCATTCACTGACCACTGACACAACCAACCAATGATCAGAGTGAGGACTCTCCTGTGGCTAAAGTGATGCATTCTGGTACATCTTTTCTGTGTGAAAAGAGACCAAACAGAGGGGAAAACATCAAATTTACCAACTCACCCATTGATTCGGGGCAGAGCAAACACACTATCCCTTTTCACAATCATGTAGATTTGTTTGTGTTTTGTTGTTATGTTGCCATCTCAACCTCACACCTACAAAACAGAACATCTCTCCAGTGATTCACTACTTTGCATGATTTGCCATGACACAACACTGTGGCTGCTGCTGTTATCTGTTTGAGGATGAGTCTTGATAATGACACAGAGATGAACACAGCAAAATGTGGAAATGAAATCAGACGTCTATTCTTGAACTACAATGCCCTGATCAGAAAAGACAGAGAAGGAGAGTAGGAGAGGAAGAGAATGCACAGGTAAATTAGATTGAAAGGGAGAGAGAGAGCGAGAGAGAGAGCGAGAGAGAGAGAGAGAGAGAGAGAGAGAGAGAGAGAGAGAGAGAGAGAGAGAGNTCAAAAATGTGAAAAAGAAATGATATACTGTGGTGAAATGGGGAAAAAAGAGATGTGGAGGGTGGGGGTTGCAGTGAGAGAGAGAAAGTAGTGAGGAAGCTCTGAAGAGGAAATCAGCTGCTTTCTAATGGGCACTGATTACATCTCCTCCTAAATGTCAAGTACATTTCCATTTAAAGTGCCTTGCTGCTTAAAAAGCCATGAAGAGAGGCACACCCAGACCACACATACACGCATATACGCACACACATGTGGACTGATATCCAGTCACATACACATACATGAATGCAAACACTTGTAAAAGTACAACTTTAAGACACAAAACTAGATACACAATTGAATTAATTTCAAACAACGCTCTTTGTATGTCCATGCATCATACAAAAGTGACATAATAGCCAGAGTACACTTCCGTCTCATCGATAAAATCCACACACACTCACCCACACTTCTTTATCCTAAATTTCAACCCGCCTTCAAATCTGCTCTGAACCAATGAGGCATGTCCTCCCGCCGGGGCTCAGTAATGACTGCCAATCAGGATCACTGTAGCTGTGCCCACCAGCAAAGACCAGGAAGATAGATGAGTGGCCCCGAGGCCTCTGCTGCACTGGAGCGAACAGGGCTTAGGGATAGATTCAATATGTCACAATAACACACACGCTCCGACACTCCCACACACATGGAAAAAGCCTGGTGTATGAACACATGAATACGTTCTCGTAACAAATGTAGACATGCACAAGTGGAGCCTGCTGTTCTTTCTCATCTTCAGATTTCACATATGCATAACACAAGAAACTCGGCGATTCACTGAATAACAAAAAGATGCACATCAGACAAAGGCATATTTAATACAGTGAAACACAAATTTGCAGTTTTAGCCTATTTAAACCAAAGTCTTCTTTCAGTGCTGCTATATGTTTAATTTTATGCAATGTTTAATTTTATATGCTGTGTTACAAGTGTAGTGATACAAAAAAAGGGAGTAATGAATCTGGTTATTGAAAACAAAATAAATAGTTTAATGTTAACATGATGATAATTTGTAAAAATGTAAACTGTGATAATGCCTAATTTATTATTCAAAAGATTATGACCCAAAGCCCCCAAAAAGAAAGTGTTTGACTAGTGTAGTTAATCAAATCTGACATAATTCATATGTTTGTGACTTTAATAATTAATTTAGGGCCAGTATTCAGTGTGACAATTAAGTTTGTCATACTCAAAATACCAAAAAGTTCTCTACAGTAAATTCACAAAGTTAACAGATTGGAAAATGTTGCCTTCATTTCTGCAATGTATGCAGGACATGTGTCTTTTTACCTACAAAGCCAATAACATAAAACATAAAAAATTACAGATATACTGTATGCTCATTTTTAAAACAAACAAACAAAAACTAATACACTAATTAACAATAGGACTGACTCAACTTATTAGGATACCAAAATATGCAATACTACAAGCTTAGAGTCTGGCGCATTCAAATCAGTACTGAATACTATCTAAAACTATTGAAAACTAAACATTCACAGATCTAAGATTATACAGTATTTGCACATTAAAGAGTATAAATGCATATGACTGACAGTCTTTGCTACGTATACTTAACATGCCAAAGAGTCTCAAAGATCCACAGCTTGAAAACAAAACATAACTGACAAGCAAATCTTATTTCAAGTGTCTGCATGGATAACAGCAAAATACAACTCCATGGTTCAGACAAGCCTCCCTAACATCAAAAAAACCTTTCCATACTGTTCATTCTTGAATCCAATTGAAGAGTTCTTCTCTGCCTGGCACTGGCAGGTGTATGACTGTCATCCCCATCAGTGCATAGCCCTTTTACAGGCAATGGGGGAGGCATGTGGGGATATTGACTAGGCATTTTTTCAAACAGATCTAACACCCCCCTGCCGTATTTTCATTTCTCCCGCAAATCTCCCATAATTTGCATGGTCCAAATAATTTATTATTTATGTTTGTCCAACGTTGCACAGCTGATCTCAGTTAAGGCTACAGACGCAGTGTGAAAACTTTTTTTAACATGTTTGTACTGCAGTGCAGTGTTACTGTAATGATCATGTTTAGTTGTAATAAAAACATGACATGAATAAATACATACTATGTAAGATAAACGCTAACAAATGCTGACATGTATGCTTTGACTAATGTGATATAGACAAAATTTTGTGGAGGAACCTAGAGAGACGACATGATGTAGACGGATTTTTTTTTCTTGATAATTATTCATATCATCAGTGTGTATGTAGTTGGCTCATTGTGTGCTTATTGTGATTGCTTATGTTAACTGTTTGATACAAAAAATACCATTTCTACAAAGGTTTGAAGAGTTAAGCAAGGTTTGTTAGTTTTTGCAAGAGAACTAACATGTTTTGTTTTGGTGAAAAGTTTTCTTATTTGTATATAGAGTTTTGCAAAAATAGTCAATAGTTACAAAAAATGTGTTTAAGCCATCAGAAAAAACTGTAATGTAAAACACTATGATGAATGGAAAACACTTCTCCATTCATCATAATGACTTAAGCCTTTTTTTGTTCAGTGTTACACTACAGTGCATACATATTGTTTTTATACTCAGAACACACAAATACACAGCATCAAATATATTTTATTTTCCCCACAAAAACAATGTACACAGTGTACATCTTAACCAATACAAAGTTGCGCATACAGTGATCGACATACAAAACAGAAAGATTTATTGTATCTCCTTTCATGTGTTTCGGTTTGGCCACAGAACTTCACCACCATCACAATGTTTTCCCTGGCCAGTCAGTGGGGGGAAATATTACCTAGCATGGCGAATCTAGTCATGAAAAGCATTAGCTGCAATGCTTCCTTAGCTTGGAGAAGGGGTATGCATGTTTGTGGATTTCAGTCATACATTTTTATGCTAAAGCTCTGATTGCTAATTGCAAAACTGTGTGACAGGTGTTTGTCCATGTGATGAGTCAGTGTGCGTGGTAGGGCAATTAACTTTATAATTTTGAATGACAGCGTGTTCCATATGGCACAATTTTCTTCATAAAATTGTGCCATATGCAGACAATTGGGTGTAGTGATTTTTTTTTTTTTAAAAGTGTGTTTTAGAACTGCAGTTTGAGTGTAAAGCAGGAATTGTGCTTGTAGTTTGGCCGAATTAGTTCAGAGGGTTGGTGCATGAGTTACATGTTGTGGTCATTATGTCTCAAGTACAAGTATTTGTGTGTAAACAATTGAGAAAAACTGTAATAGAAAATGTTAATTTTGAGATATGAAATGAAATAGTTGAGATATTGAAGGTCTGAGAATATAAATATTCCTTAGGTATATCAGTTAGTCTCTCTAAAAGGCACTTCTGAGTCATTCATTCTGGTTCTCCCTCTGGCCACCATGTTTACTTATTAAAGTGACAATGCTGAATTTGTTGTTGAGAAATAGTGTGAAGACATGAGGAGTTAAGGAGCCAAAAAGTGGGAAAATACAATCCAACTATGAAGTCAGAAAAATACACACAAGAATTTAAAACTTTCAAATGAGAGACACAGTTTGTCTCAGACAAGAGTTAAATAATTTATCAGTAACTTGCAGCTGGTGGAAGTGGGGAGGGGGGCTGAAAGAAAGGGAATGGCAGAGAAAAGATGTTGATGAAAGGATTCAGACACAGCGTTTGTATGTGTGTGTGTGTGTGTGTGTGNAAGGAAAGGAAAGTGGATGTAATGCAGCTGAGTTTTTTGGCCAGCAAGTGTTTGGCAGCGTGTTGAATACTTGCATTTTAAACTTTTTAATTAATCTGAAGATTGCTCCATGCACCTGCAGCTACACTGCAAGCAAACCTAACATTTTCTCTCACATAGTTGATATAAATGGGAAATATTAGAAGCACCAAAGTCCTTGGCCTGAATGAAACCAGATTCAGGGTGCTTATAGTCATAGAAGATGAGGTGTTACGCATCATCAAATCTATATAACAAACCTGCATGCATGTACCTTTGCTTTCAAAAAGCATCAGTAAATCTCATTTCTGTACAACTCTCAACTACCTGACAAACATGAGCTTCCCTTTATGCTCGTTTGCACTACATTACAGAAAGAATTATCCACAGCAGCTCTGAGACTAAAGGTAGCACTGACTGGCACTAATTGTAACCCTGCCTCCTTCTTCTCACTGTATCTAAATGAAGCCTCACTGCTTCATCTGCCCTTGTCAGCACTTGTTAACCTCTACATTGATTCTTCTGCACTACTGTACATGTCCTTTAATTAAAGACACCGGCTAATCTGGCTTTCTACTAAGCTGTATATGCGAGAGAGTAGCTGTCACTTCAAGATGATTGTAGTTAAAAATAGAGCTCTACATATTGACAGATTGAGTTATAAAGTCAGCAGAGGATTGACAAGAATAGTTTGATCTTTGGCAAGTTGCACTAATGACTTTGAGTTTGACAGAGAATACTATAGTATATCACATCTTTGATTCAATCGTGATGGTGGTGGTGGGGGAAAAAAATCTGGTTAAAACTTCACAACCTCACAAGTTTTTGCAACCCTGCTATAATTAGTTGAGATAAAGTTGGTTATTGTGAACAAAATGCCAAATTGTATTTTAAAATATTTAAGAATTCAAAGTATTTATCACAATTGTTTTTGTTTTGAATGTTTGAAACTGGACTTTAAGTTACTTAAGAGAAAAGAAAACCAGAACAAGAAGAAAACTGTATGCAAGATTATTATTATTATTATTATTTTAATTTTTTTTAATCAATTCAATAATAAAGACATGAGAAACTATGATTATTTATACACATATATTTTAAAGGAGTTCAGAGGACCTTCGATCAACTTCAGACTTTAAGTGCTGTCGTGGTAAGATGCTGTTAAAACCCCTCACATTGAATTACTTGAAATAAATGTTGAATTTTATGGACAATCTAATGAAAATTGATGGAATTAAAAAAGGATTAAGACAAACTCTATGCATAAACATGCAACAACATAGTTTGTGTAGTTTTGTCTTTATGAACAGTTGAAATGTTTGAGCATTGGGAAAGCTATGATTATCATACAATATGAATATTAATTTCATGCTTGATTTGGCCAAAAAATTATACATTTGCTAACAACATATTTGGACACCATATGCCCAAACAATTATCCTCCAGAAGCAGTTATTTCCTGGGAACAGTCTGCAGCTTAAGCAGCTGCCTGTCATGTGCATGTGTTTCATGTATTGGAGTCCTACTGTTACCAATAAAAAAAAATACTGATCAACCTCTACTTTACAATTACTAAGAGATTTCTCAGGGACAGCTTCAAGGTTTGGTAAAGCTAATTAGATTAAATAATGGCTGCACAGGGGACACAGAGCGCTTTAGTAAATGAGGTAATAAAAATGCCTTTTGGATGCCAGGGCACAAAGACAATGAAAATAGCCATCAGGAGGGGACCAGCGTAAGGACACAATACAATATGTCTTCATCCCACACAAGACATCTGCAAGTGACGGTGCTTGGTGCTTTGTGAGAGATGAGAACAGAACAGAGAAAAGGGCCCATTTGAACATCGATCACTTTTATGCCCCTGGTCTGTTTGCATATTTTAGACCTATAAACAACATGAATGATGTGCCATGTAATGCACCATAATCGAGATTTATTCAGTCGGGGGGTGGCGGGGTAGGGGGAGGAGATGTTGAATCAGATGTGCAGTCACTGTGTATGTGTGTGTCTGTGCGCACGCACGCGTACAAGTGATTTATTTGATTTAATTAGATCGCTGATGTAAAACACCTCGCAGGGAAAAAAGGTAAAGACGAGTGCCGAGGGAGGCATAAATAACACCAGGCTCCTTCCCCTTTCTATCTGGCTTTCCTTTCTCCTCACCCTCTAGTTTTCTTTCAACTCTGATCTTTGTACTCTGCCTATACACAATATCTAATTCCCCCCACCCTCATCTTCCACAAGCCTCTTTTTTTCTTCATCTATTTTCCTTTTGTTTTCTCTTGTCTTCATTTTGCTCTCCCCATTCTCATTCGCCTGTTCCCTCTCCCCACCTTCCATCTCACTCTGCTTCGCTCCCAGCTGAATAATGATATGGGGTAAACACCTCATTAGGCTGAAAGGCCCACAGGAACAATTAGAGACATGGTACTCAAACCTGTTACTTGGAATGGGGTTAGTAGTCCTTTATTGGAAAAGTAGTCTGAATCAGATATGACTAGAAATCTGTCATCTTTGTATTTTCTGATGCTCAAATACTTCTTGTTGCTTATTTCCTGTCTTGTGGGCGCACACAAAGCCATGAATAGTTGATTTATAGTGAGTGATCAGCAGAGAAGAGGAGCATAAATCTACACTCTCGAGTAGTAGCCGCCAGTAAAAGTGGTTTATCTGACACTTTGAACCGCCTGCATCTTCTCGTCACAGGCAACCAACTCTAACATACTGAAACCAGTAGAAGAGGGTCAGGAACATATTACTTTCAAACTAATTCCTCTCCTTTACTTTTTTAAAAAAAATCTCCATGTTTGACTTTAAAACATATAGTAAAAGTCCTTGATTCAAAAAATGTATCTCTACAAGCCATTTGCAGACTTTGAGATTTTAGTGGTCTTTGAAAAACCCCATTGCCTAAAACTCACCGTACTCATGTCAAACCATAGTTGCTCTGGGTGAGGACAATAAAATAGATTTCTCAAATTTAAGGTGTATTTTCCTTTATCATTCTTCTGTACTTCCACACTCTCTTCCCTCTTTTTGACTCTTTAACCTCTCTCCTCTTACAGATGTTTCAAAGTGTCAGCGTATTTGTACATTCAATATTTAATGTTGCACCCACAGAAGCCAACTGAATGAAATATCAGACATATTGCTCCTCTACATACTCAGTTAAAACCCAACCCAAAGCAGCAAATAAAAAAAATCAAAAGACAAAAGTCACAATAGACAAGCAATTGCACCAAGAATGACACCGAAATAATGCATGTTGGTGCACCAGTGCAGTTTGTGTGTGTGACGCTAATTTGATTAATGAGAAAAGCATATCAAAATTGGAACATAAGTTAAGAGTCTTCTATATGACTTTCACACCTGTTTCTCTGGTAGTCAGCACAAATATACATAATGAATGGCTTCATGATTTATGCATGCTAAGCAATAATGTATGGCTGCGAATCTTTACGAATTCTAAGGGCATTTTTTTTATAATTGTCTCTTGTGCTGGTTCATTGTCATTAAATAAAACATGATTTTTGACAATTCTGGCCTCAGGAAGTGAAATTGCAGATTGTCACTTGCAGATACAGAGAGAATAGTGAACTGTTTTGCAACACCAGTGCAATAAAATATTCCCACCCTTTTTAATCTCTGTATCATTTGTTTTTTTATATATTAAGACAATTGTTTTGTTTGTTTTTTTTTTTTTTTGCTTCAAGAAAATAAAACACCATGTGTTTCTCTTTTTTTAAGAGCTGCTTTGGAAACACTCCAAATAATATTCATATTAAAAGCTTTTTAATTGTTATTGATTAACAAAGTGGCTTATGCAGGGGAACTGATCCACAAAAACAGCTGAATCAGTGTGCTAACCATGTCATTAGTGGTAGGAAAGATGAGGAAATCAGCAGCTGTAGATGCAATGTATATTATGCGCTTCTCTCCAAGCAAAGCACTGAAGAAAGAACATCTTCCTCCACTGCCACTGAAAAAAGAAAAGAAAAGAAGTTCAGCAGTCGGTATATTGCACCAGTAAATTTTTGGTCTAAAAAGACACAAGTTATTAGCTGCTCTAATTATCACATTAACTGTGAAATTAACTGTGAGGGCACTTTCTAACAATTTATAACATAAACAAAAATGAGTACTCGCAAAACAATAGGGATCTACTGCTATAGGGATCTACTGTTTGTTATTTGATAACACATTTTGGGCTTAGACACACAAACACACACACACACACACACACACACACACACACACACACACACACACACACACACACATCCATGAACACACATAAAAGCAACAAAGCAACAGGTATTAGACAGAGTGCTTTAAAAAGCTTTTAAAATAATCATGTCAACAGAGTGATGCTTAAAGAAGCAATAAAATACTGTCATTATCACATTTTATCTAAAACACTGTGTTCAGAAAACCTCTTCAAGCTTTGTTTGGATTTGCAGTGCACACTGCAATAACTATGCAAGATCTCACTACATACATCACAATCCTGTTTATTTAGGGTCCGATTCTCCCGTCCACATGTAATTCCTTTTTTCTACAGCTGGATTTAAGCCCTTTTCATTTACGCAGATTCTCCCATCCACACTTCTGACACACCCACCGCGTGTAGGTCGGGAATCAAGGCGGCCTTATCAAAGAGGCGTGATTCATGGAAAACAGAGGCAGACTTTGCCATGATGTCATTTATTTAGGCTGTCTGGAAAAAATAGAGCATGGACTTTTTCTAATACTTGTGAATGTCATTAAAATCCATGAAAAAGATAAACCACACTTTAAATTTGAAAAGGCCTCACACTTTGAAGGGAGAGCATTTATGCTGTATGAAATAAATTCAGCAAAAATAATGTAACCATAACACTGTGCCTATAATTGAATACATGTTTAGATGCAGGAGGGCCAATTTGTACCATGCTTGCATGACTCGCTGCTATTTTGGTGCACGCACATTCATCTCACAGTAAAACACACATGGATCAATTAACAGCAGCAGCTGCAATGAACACACACTTATGCTCTTTCCTACACAGACGCGCATACGCACACAATATAGTCCATCAGTGAAATCACAGAGGAAAGGTGTGCCAACTGCATTTTTATGAATCTGTTGGTGTGGCGCAACATTGCGTCAATGAATTGTGTTAAGCACCTTGACACAGAAGCTTCATTGACAGCTTCAGTGTCAGTGAAGTGGTGTGGACCAGCCCCCCTCTGACATGAGCCAGACTCAAACTGACAGAGCACTGGTAACCTTAATAAGTACCGGTAAGACATTGGTGTGAATGGTCTGGCTGAAGAGCTGCTTCTCCAAAATCCGACAGTTGAACGATGACCTCACGGTCAAAACAAATTTGTTGAATCCATTCAAAGTCCATGAGCCTCAGCATTACCAACTGTGTCTGATTTGTGCTGTTGTTGTGCTCTCCTTCCCTCGCATTCGCGTGCACAGCGAGGTATAAGCTGAGCATTTTGGTTTCTGATTGTTAATTCACAATAGAATGATGGTCTGCTTTATACTCATCTTAATGAATGTGTCCAGGTGTCTCCAACAAATAAGGACCTTCTCAAATTAATACCTCTGTCATGCACTGAAAATTAAAAAGTGTATGCCAACTTCATTAGCCTAGAAATCTAGACCAATAGCATAACGGCAGAAAATATTCTCGCCTTGGCTTGCCAGGCTACAACTTCATGGCACTGTGGTAAAAAACAAAAATAAAAAGAGAACAACTTTGTAACATTGGCTGTTTAAATACATTTGATAGCTCTCTGGGAATGTCTTTTATAATATTATTAGTGCTACTTGTGGTGTAAATTGTAACTCCATGCCAACTTCAAGTGCAATATGTTTCATTTTCCCGTAGAGCATGACTTACTACAGCCTCTGGAGCACGTAAGAGAAAGGGCGTTTAAGTCACTAGGAGAATCCGTGGAAGGCCAGATTTAACAGGGAACACCCATATTTTAGGGTTGCTCCACCCCGAGTGCACACCTCGAGTGAAGGTGCTTAAAGTGACAGACTTAAGTCAGTGGCTGAATCCACGCAGCCAAAATGCACGTTTTTCCTTTTACGCGTATGGGAGAATCAGCCCCTTAATGAATAAGCTTCGTTATGTTACAATTCAATAATTTAAAATAAGCTCACTCATTATCTATTATACATTCAACAGAAATGAATAAAAGCATAAATATTCATGAAAAATCAGCTTTTCCCCAGAATATGAATTGAAAGGATTGACCTACCAGCCCTTCACCTTTCACCTCTCACCTCTGACCCACAGAGCTCTAGGAAGTACTGCTGGAGATGAAGGTGTTAGGTGAGACAGCATTAATGGTCTTGTGTGCCGTTATTGGGCCAGGGGTTATGTGAGGGGAACAGGAGGGACACAGAGGGTTGCTGAGTGTCACGTTGAAGGTGCCCTTCAGCACCGTGTTCATGACACCTGGACTCAGCTGCAGACACAAATAGACATAGGAAGAAACAGAACAGAAAGAAAGGAGATAATGAGGCAAAATAAGCGTTGTAGCTTTGTGTCACACACAAAGAAAAAGGGAACTTTTTCACTTTAAGAATGGACCACATCTTATGAGATTTTTGCTTTTAGATGTTTTACTGAAGAAAGTATATGAAACCTATAACCGAAATAGACATTGTTTTACTTATAGATGGAATTATAATAACCTCCTGGAATGCCCTTAAGGACCACTCGGGGAATAAAAAATCCTCACAAAAAGTTACCTGATTACAAATGCTGAAATGTATATGTAGAATAGTCGTCTCTGGCCTCACCAGAACCTTCATTCTTAGTATGCATATATGTGATGCAGATTCACACTCACAACTGGATTGAAATTCAATTTTTTACATTTCAACTACCCTGGATCTTACTGCAGTTCACGGTGAAGTATATTGTCTTATAAATTGCATCCCTTGGCAGCGTATTTACTTCAAGTGAAACAGCTTCATGGTGTCTTTCAAGAAATGAACACACACCACCTAAATACAGAACTTGCTTAAGACTGGGGAGCTCTGCACTCTGGTGTATTTGACTGATCTTGATATCTGTTACTTTATATTTCTCAAAGTTTAGTGTGAGGTAAAGTAAGTTTTGGGGCAGTTTATGATGTGATTTTTAGATCACTTCATTTTTCTGTGTCTACGGGAGTCTTTGTTCAAGTCTTGGTACTGTAGGGGATTTATAGTGTTGTGTGAAGGAGAAGGTCAATGGACTATTTTTTTTTAAATAAGATTGCTATTATGGATATTTTTGCATCTACAACTTCAGCTTTAAATATAACTTAAACTCTAAAAGCACATAGATGGCATTACCTCGACTCTAAAGGATTTCTGTGGGGGAAGTAAATCTGATCATCACTAAACACTCCAACTGGTGGTGACATGGTGGGTGCTTGGTTTTTTTCAACAAGGTGGACAGGTCAAAAAATTTCATATATTACAGAATAATAGTAAATTAACATATGTTTCAAAAAACATTGAAGACAAGATAAAGGTAACAAAGTGCTCATGAGCCTGATCACTTGTTCAATCCAGAAAGCGCAGTTTCATGTCATGATAGCAGACCAACAGAATCATTCAACTTGACACAGTGGAGGGGATAAATTCAAAGGTCTGAAACCAGGGAAAAATGCAGCAGACAAAAGACAAAAGAATGTTGTTTTCATTATAAAGATTGAATCCAAAAACATGGAACTGGCATTGCAGCACAGATAAGCATTTTCCTGTCCTGGGTCTTACCAAGAGGAACGCGATAAAAGCATGCAGTACAAAAAAAACAAAACAAAACAAACAAAACAAATCCATGAGCTTCAAAGTGACTTTAAAATTACCATGTCAAAAATAATACTTTCTCTCTCACATACACACACATTCATAAACAGAGATTTAGACATACATACACATGTATGCACAAACATTTGATCCACCATGCCTCCCACCCTGTGTAAGGAGTCCACATCTTCTCAGTTGTCAAAGCTTTCTTTCTTTCTTTCTTTCTTTCTTTCTTTCTTTCTTTCTTTCTTTCTTTCTTTCTTTCTTTCTCTCTCTCTCTCTCTCTCTCTCTCTCTCTCTCTCTCTCCCTCTCTCCCCCCCCCCTCTCTCTCTCTCCCTATCTTTCTTTGTCTGTGCCCCCCCACCCCCCCCACCCCCACCATCACCACCTCCCCTAACCTCCCGATGCACATGCACACATCAGTATGCCCGAGATGCCACAGCAGGATTTAAGCACATTGGCGGGGTTGTTCAGATCTCAGTATTGATCCTAATGGGAAAAGGGTTGCAGGTTCAACTTCAGGTCACCCTCAGGGTTGCCCAGGAGGTTGGGGAGATGGGGGAAGAGCCCTTGGAAGTGACGACACCATCAGCATGGCAATGATGAGGGAGATTATGGGATGTTTCACTAGGTCAAAGAGGGCAGAACGAAAAGCCGATCTATGCAGGCAGTTGGTGATTATGTTACTCCGTCTGTACACAGATGTATACAAGTGTGTACAGAGGAGCAGGAGAAAGTCGACTGCAGGAAAGTCTTTCCCACAACACACATACATGCACTGTACATGCAACATAAAAGCAACAGAAGCTTCACTCGCTCTATGCTCATGCCAGCAGATTTAGGGATGCTAATTCTGTATAGGTGCATACAGATATTTGCATATTACACACCAGTTTGTAACCACACACAGAGGCAAACATGATGCAAACATGAAGTAATACATGATACCAGCTTGTTTAAAGAAGACATTGCTTTTTCTGTTTTTTCTGGTTATGTTATTTGTATATTATATGTCTGATATATGTGGCCAAATCAAAAAGCTCTTTGCAAGTCATGTATTGATATATACAAGAAGTTGACATTTTGAGTAAATGAGTGACCCCCCCTACGGTACTGTGGTTTGTTAATGTAGCCTCTGGAACCACAGGGAGTCAGTAAATATGGGCTCCTTGGAAGGAAGGCGGGAGAGTTGGGAGGGGGGTAAAGCTTTTTCAGATGCGAATCTGAGTTGCTGCTTAAAGGATCAGGATGAGTTTAATGTTTTTTGAACTGTAAATCATCATCAAGATATTCTGGTGGAGCCCCAGATTAAAAATATAGACCTGGAAATATACACAATCTATAATCTATTCCAAAACAAGAAAGTACAACAAATAATATCACAAACCTGCAGGTAAGTTACAGTTTCCATCACCCACAGGAGCAAACAAACACACACAAAAGTTTGTACTGAGTGAGTAACCTTGTTATCCTAGTCAGAAAAACAGAGCATGATGAAAAAGTGTCAGGCCATAGTGCTTCCAACTTGGAAGTATTCACAGTAGAAGTATAAAAACTCTCACATGGAGAAAGCACATGTAGAGACATAAACAGCACACCCTGAGGAAGGTTTGATGAAATGTCAGCTTAAGGACACCTTCTGTTCTGACTCATAATGAATACCAAATAAACTTGAACTTCTATTTTATGTTTGGCTCTGGAAATGCTTTGCACTTGGCCGGTTGATATCTCAGCAAAGCTCGCAGCATTTAATTAATACTTGTTTCTGCTTGACGTCTGCTCCCTGTGACTTTTTATATTCCCGTGTTCTATCCACACACTCCCCTCTCTGTTAAATTAAGCTCAACCAATAAGAGCAGTGTCGTGAGTGAGAAAGGTAATCAGGCCTACTTTCCCGAAGTAGATACCTCACATGGTGCATTTAATGGAAGCACTAAATGAGCCCTCACTGTGGCCTAATACTGCTCAAGTAGATAGTTTTGTGACATTACACACACACATAAGGGTGGACACACATGCACACACATGCTGACACTAATGCTGAAATAGGTACTTTAACTACCCTCTTCAGCTGCTCGATTTGCTGCTGTCTGCCTCTCAGCTCCCTTTCCTCTTCACTTTTTTTTCCACCATTTCATCACTCTGTCTCTTCTCCATCTTTCTTTCCTAACACATCCTGCCTCTCTCTCACTGCTATGATTGCACTCTCTGCCTGCTTGTCTTCCATACTTTTATTTATCTCCCTCTCTCTGCACCATTTCATACCATCTTTAACTCTGTATGGCCTTTTTTGTAGTCACATAGCTAATTTCTGAGATAACAACTTTGCCATGCATTAAACATCCACCAAAAAAAAAGCAAATAAAAAAAAAAAACAAAGCTTCTAAAAGTAAACTTAATCATGCTATGCCTCACTGTCAATACAATACTCTTTACCAGGCATATATCACAACACTCTTTTTTGTTAGTGTCTTTATACACACAGTATGTGTGAACTTCTACATGGACATCTGTGGTTTAGCCATATCACAGCAAGATATAAAAAAGTACTTCTGGTAGTAGGTGTCACCTGCTTTTTTGGGGATCATTTGCATTATACATATGAGTCAACATGAATAATATGTAAAAAACAAGCAAAGTTATATAACTAATACAATTTGATGAAGTAGTCTTGCACCTTTGAAAAGTTCAGTTTAGTCATCATGAGTAGTATTCTGCCAGTGAAAACAGTTGGAAAGATGTGGGTGTTATCATTCTATATGAAAGATAGTATCAAGCTGCATTGAGGGAAGTGCAGGATCTATGGTTTGTGAGGAGTGACTCATAGGCCTAAAATAATGACTGATGCTTCCACTTTGAAAATTATTTTTAAAACCCCAACACCACAACTCAAAAAAATTCTAATTATCTCTTTAAGTGCACCTTGGGGGAAAAAAAACCCAAAAACTATTTGTTAAATATATTTACATTTCATCTTTCTTTGCATTACATTTACTTTGACCTATTTCATATCTCACCCATTTATTAAAGTTTCAGGAATTTTTAGGTTTCTCTATCTATCCCTTGTCTATACTCATTTATCCTCTTTGTGGGGCCTGAAGACACTGCCAGTCTGACACATGGTTGACCCTCCCTGCATGTTTTTGGTTAATGTATTTGGTCTACTGGTTTACATCCCAGCCAGAGGACACCCACACAAAAACACCAGTGGATTCAAACCCTGGGTTTACTGTATCAGCTTTTTCACTATGGGTGACAGTGTGCTGACCCCTGCCCTACCATGCTGCCCAAAGATTTGTTTCTGCATAGTAAATTTATTCATTGTTTATTAATTGGTCTGTATTTCAGTTCTAGGTGCCATTGTGATTAACTTTTTTACACAAGGCTTGTATTGAAGATCTAATCATATAATAACTAACCTCCTAGAGCAGCACATTCATAGTTTGAGCCAATTACCTCCGAGCATTAACTCCATTCTCTGGTTGACAAGTGGCTGCAGACAAACACTTGACATGCCAAAAATATGCATTTTATTTCAGTTTTGATTTAATGCTGTAGTTGAATTAATAGTTTTTGGGAGATTTTTTTTCTTTTTGCATTTACATACCCAGGGAGAGGAGAGGAGTGTAAGAGTAAGAGAAGAATACATAGCATATGGTGATGAAGCATAAAATACATCTACATGGGAATATAGATGTTACATTACATGTGTAAGGAAAAAAAAGTCCATCCTACCAAGTTTAGTTTAGTTCACACTACCATGCTCACACTCTTGTATGTGCTACTTAAGATGGGGAAAGATTATTGAAACCAAAAAAAAAAACTAGACAAAAAGCATGTAACAGGCTCACTCAGTGGTGCAGTGGTTAGAGCGTATGCCATGTACGCGGCCGGAGCGTCATTTCTCCGCATGCCTACCCCCCCTCTCTCTCCCATTTCCTGTCTACCAACTTTACAATAAAGGCGTCTGTGCCAAAAAAATCTTTAAAAAAAAAAAAAAGCATGTAACAACTCTTTCCACAGAAAAACGTTTTTTTCTCACTTGACATTCAGAAATGATTGCACACACAAGACAACTGGTAAACTATAATTAGTGCTTTGTCTCTAGGCAACCCCCAATATACACCAATGCTTCTTCTGAAACAGAAATAAGCCTCCATGAAAAATGGTTTTCGATGCAATTTGCACTGAAAAGACTGAAACTCAGTAAAATCTCTTCAAACGAGGACTGCAGAGCGAGCTGGATGAGACTTACTTCATCAGGGTGAAGTCAAGTTCAGGTGAACTGTGGTGCTGTGCTGAAACCTGATAAGTCAGTAATGAAATCATTCTCAGTGATAGCACACCATGCTATTTTACAGCTTATTCCTTGGTTTTATAATTATTTATCATGTTACATGTGGTCAGTGATCCTTAATTCAGCCCTACCAGATCAACATGTTACGATGACTGTCATAAGAACAGCACGCAGCATGTGAAACAGAAGATCTACAACTTTTTACTACATAACCAAATGTGTGGTAATGTAGTAAAAGACATATATGATCAGATAAGACTCAGGTGGACGTTGAAACAGAAGAGACAGAGATTGTGAATTATGGAGAAGAAGACAGGGAGACAGGGAGAGAGATAGAGAGAGCGATGTTTCATTACAACTGTCCTTCAACTTTAAAAGTGCATTAGTCTCTGTCATTAGTCTAAGGTACTTGCATTTAACAACATTACACTTAATAAAAATGCACTCACTTTATTGGTTTAATTTAACTGGGCATGTCGATTAAGAACAAACTCGAGCACAAAGTTAAAATCTGCCTTGGGCAGGAAACGGCATCATTCAGCTTTGTGTTGCATCAGTGGAAAAACAGAGATTGGTCAAAACTGCAGAAACTTATTGGAGTTTTGATTTTTTTTTTTAGGAAGCAATCAATTTCTCCTGCACAACTGAAGGTCACTGAGAGAAATCTAATAAATTCACAGAGGATCACAACATAGTGTAATATCAGACATATATTTCTGCCTCACAAACCAGATACACAAAAACACACAAACACACACAGCAGGGTCTCTATATCCCAGAACTCTTTTACTCTTTGAAGAAACATTAAAATCAAAGGATGTGCACATCCATACAAACATCACTATATGCTAACACTGAATGTCAGCTGCTCTGAGAGTAACGCAGAGTATAGTGGGAATGTTGTAAAAGTGTAAAATGTAACAGCATTGTTTACCTGATAAGATCCTGGCCCCGGGTTGGTGTTTACAGAGACTTTGAATCGATCTTCTCTGGAGGTGATTAGAGCCATTTGAGGGAGGGATTTCACACTGGGGTTGTACCGGTCAGGGCCTGAAGAACGTACACACACATAATCCACACCTAAGCTTCAAATACATCATTTTATGTTTAGCTGATTTAACAGAGCCAGGTAAGACCTGAATATAACCACAAATGCAAATAAGCAAATTATCAAAGCTTCCAGTTAATTATGTTTTATATGGTAGCATACAATCCCCTTCAGCGACAGTATAGGTTATATTATAACCTATACTGTCACTGAAGGGGATTGTTATAACATTGAACATAACATAAAACATGCGCTGGGATGTACAATATTTTCAGAAGTGGCAGATGCAGTTTATACTCACAAGAAAACCACCAGCTGTAAATGTGCATTTTCCATTAAATACAATTTATTCCTCCTCCTTTGTTCAAGTTTTAAGTGTTACATCTTTGGAGGTTAAGGGTAGGTTAAATCTGAAATCTCAAACTCTATGCAGGGTGCATGTTACAGTTTTTCTCTGTTGGTTTGGCTCATTTCTTAAAACAGAAATTGCATTCTCAAAACTCTAAAATCATTTGACAAAACAGTCTTACAGTTCAGCACAACACCATAGCTCACTTGCAAAAGCTCATATCTCTCCCAAAACTGTTTACTCATGCTTCAAAACTAATTTCCTTTCCCATATAAATAGTCAGTACCATCAAAAATGCAAAGATCCTTCTCAGTTGCTTTGGCTCATTTCTTGAAACAGACCATAATAATTTTCTGTGGTGTTATCTTGTTTCTATGTATTTTATATAAATGGTCAGACCCCAGGAAGAATAGCTTCAGCAAAACTTAACTTAACATTAGTGTTGTTTGAACATAGCAAAAAGTTTTTTAGGAAAGCATTTAGGAATTATTTTGCAAAGTGACATGTTTTGTATAAAAAGTCCATATTATGAACATACACTCACAGAAATACAAAATACCAACAGAATCTCATAATGTTGTAAGGAGGAAAGCTATTTTTTATTTAAAGAAGTTCTATTCACATTTAATTCTGAAAAATGGAAACTGAAAAAAATGAAGAAGCTAAGCCTCCAGGGTTTATCCATTACACAACATGTTTCCATAAACCATTTTATTTAAAACCTCAACCGCCAACTTTTCAGGAATTATGGAGACAACTTTTACAATCGATTTTGAAATGGTTTAATGGACCTCAAGGCTATGAGAAATGTGATAACGACAATGAGAAAAAAAAATCCATTACTGGTCCAACACTATTGTAAAACAGCAGCAGGTGCTTTGACCCAACGGCAGCAGTTAGCTTATGCCTACATAAACACAGGGTGACTTTCAAAGTTACACACAAACACATAGCCTACATTAAAATAAAACAACACACATGCATAATAAGCACATTTAGCCACTGTTAATGTCACAGAGCATTATGAGAACACTGTCATTCTGCAGGGACTTTGTGTATACTATATATTATCATTTTATCATCATGAATGCAGGGGACACAGCATGATGAGGAATATAATTTTCCCTAATGTTCTATTACATACATGTACTTTAGGCCAATTCCTAAATGCAAATTCAATAATGGGTTAAATAATTGTGTATGTATGCATGTGTGTGTGTGTACTACTAAGTATATTTCAGTGTGTGTATCCCAGTGCAAGTGCATATGTGCACAAGTGTCTACATTTGTGTATGCTGGTGTTCTGCATATCTGTTTCAGTGTGTGTATGTGTGTGAGTATGAAAGAAGAAACACTACTGCAAACAGTCCAAATCTATTTATATGCAAATTGGATTTTGGTTAAACGGTTTGGGGTGCCTCATGGGTTGAGTCCCTTGGTGAAATGGGGCTAGTCATAAATTATCCAAGTAAGTCATGAATCTATCAATTTTGAAACAACATTTTTCAATGGGAGTGTAATTGAGGTAAATATTAGGTTAGAGGCCCACAGAGATGCAGCTAATTGGACAGTACGATGGGGAAGTACGACGGACTGACAGACGGACGGACGGACGGACGGACGGACGGACGGACGGACGGACGGACGGACGGACGGACGGACGGACAGACAGACAGACAGACAGACAGACAGACAGGCAGGCAGGCAGGCACAGTCAGATAGATAGATAGATAGATAGATAGATAGATAGATATGGTTATATGTGTTTGTGTGTCTGATACCTGGTATACTAGGGTCACATTGTAGAAAGAGATCATCCCGTGGTGCAGCTGAGAGAAAGCAGGTCTGTCGTTTCTTGGCTCCCTCATTTCGGGGTTCTGAGAAGGAGCTGCCATTAGCTTTCTCAAATACTTTAACCACATCATAACTGTTGGGTGGAGGGGAATCCTACAGGGAAAGGAGAGGAAAAAGTTTCTTAGTTTACATGTATATAATAGGTCTATTTTTGTGTGGGCCAGTGGCGCAGAGTTAACTATTATTTTTTGTAGCTCAAAGAAGTTACTTCCTTGACTGCACCAAGTTATTATCTTAGTGACTTGCTGCGAGCCACAGTGGGAGGAGACGTGTAGTAGAGGATGTGGTGATGCCAATCCAGCAGCTAACTGCTATCTTGGTGCCAGCCAGGAATGAGAGTGTAACACACTGTCTGCTGCTCACCTGCTCAGAGTAGGTTGAAAGTCTATTTTGTCACTTTATGTGGTGAATATAAATATAAAACCTCTGTAAAATCACACAGACCACCCTCATTCTGTTTTACTTCTTCACTCTTTCCAGACAGTTTATTCCTGGTAATGGCATGAAATCCTTGTGAGACTGAATAAAGATTAATGAGTGATTCTAACCAGCATCTGTCATCCACAACAGCTAGCATTCCATATTGATGGCCGTTTCTACACCCTGGTGAGTGACTATCTGTAAAATCACTTGAATGCAGATCCTGTTCTGTCTGCAGTCCCTAATTGGGATGATGTTTTTTGCACTGTCAAGGTCTAATTACACAGTCCAGATCTGGTGGTTACACTATGTGCAACCAGTACCATACACAAGTAAATTAAACACAGAAACATCCATGCTTATATGCACAAGTTTTCGGTTAATTAATTAATTAATTGCTCTGCAGAGTTTTTCATATGTGAAATAATGACAAGCAGGAGGCCAACATGCTGCTTTAGCTTCTTTACTCAGCCATGTTGAACACACAATAACAATGCGCATGCGCGCTACACCTTGACCTCTATGGGCCGAATAGAATATAACATGTTGTGCATCAATACACCACATTATACAAATGAAGAGGTCTGGCCAAAGTGTCACCTGTAGCTCAACATTTTATTTACAATACAGGACAGGCATGACAGACATGGCTGTGAAGAGCAACATGTGATAAAGATTATTCAGGTTAAATTTTACACAAAGGTGTGTTATCGCGTTGGGCTCTCCTCTGGTGTGCTTCACCAGGCATACACAGAGCAATCTGCACATGTGCCCAAAGAGTCTTGAGCCATGCTAGTGAATGTGAACATCAGCATGCTAACAGGCTCATACAATTATAGCATGCTAATATTTAGTACTTATTATTTTCCCACAATAGCCAACTTAGTGAGACAAAATGCTAACATTTGCTTATTAGCACTAAATGCAAACAGCTGAGGGTGTCACTGGTTCTGCAGGCATTTGATTATAGACAAAGCATTGCACAAATAAAAAAAAGAATATTCATTATTCTATTTTATCTATTACTTATATTTTGATAATGGCCATAAACAAAGTTATCAGAATTCATCCAGAATCATTCAATATAACTAATGGATGGAGTCAGTTTGTGTTTACATATAAATATCTGAACAATGCAATTAAGATGGAATTAAATAAATTGAGACATTTTATTTAGAAACTCAACTCATTAGCATACTTTGGAACCTTGTACAAAATTTTGTAATTCTGTATATAACTTTATAATGTGTTAACAGAAGGAGTCACCTGGCACTAACACCCAGGTCTGAATATGTAAAACACAATCACACACAAAAAGTGGCATTTCATGGTTCCTCTCTACATTGCGCTTCTGACAGGTCCAAAGACATTCACTATAAATATAGGTAACAAATAACCGAATCGTCCCATCTTTTATCATAACACATGACCAATAAATGTCATATAATGTACAATCAAATGCAGACAAACACACACACACACACACACACACACACACACACACACACACACACACACACACANTCTTGAACAAAATGAGAGGTTGGCTTTCAGTTGTAATTCTGTTTCCTCTTTGCAGAAGGAGGAATCATAGAAACATGTGTAACGTTAAAAATATCACATGTTATTTCAGATAAAAAAGTCTTAATTGCTAATTCATGGACGTGAATGAAAAAAATCCCACTGACAATAGTTAAAGAAATTCAGATCTGAAAAGAGAAATACGTGAATCTTGTCACCTGGTGAGAAACATGCACTAGCACCGCTGCAGAAGAATCTGAGTTACTGGGGATTTGTCTTGTCGGCTCTTTGAATAATTAATGGAAAAGACTGAATATAGCTGCACCATCCATTTATCCTAAACATAGCAGAGCTGTCATTTACCTCAAACTGTCATTTCCCAAACGCTGTTTTCTCCTTCTCCTCCTTGGTAGCCGTCCATCTTTAATCATTGCTAACCCAGGCCATTTAGCTTTTCATTATAGACACAGTGGGAGGAAAAGGAGGCGAGCACAACATGTACACGACAATCCAATCACTCACACACACACACACACATAAAAGCACATACACAAAGACAGTCAATTTACAGGTGCACACATATCTACACAAACTGATTCTGTGTGATGTTGAAAGCAATTGTGGCATTGCTGAAAAGTAAGATAAATTGAATGATGGTGAGGAAAATTTGTGTCACCCGCTACTGTTTCCTGTGGTTTGGTTCGGGGTGCTTTAGATACACACACACATAGCCACACATCTGTCACAGATCTATCTAACAGTGCAAAGCAATCGTCCTCCAACCCCTGGAACATATTGTGCACAAAAACTCACCTGTCGAGCAGGCATATGGTCTGTAATTATACCTGAATATGGAGCAAACCACTGTTCCCAGTAGCAGTCATCACCTATTGACAGCACTCAGGTTGACTTTAATTACACACTCTCGACATTTAGACAGCTCAATACTTATCTTACGTATATACACACAAGAGATACACACAAACACACCCTTTCCTAACGATTCTGTCACATTGCCCTTGACTGTCAAGAAAATTATCTGAGTCCATATATATAAATAATACAGATGTCAGATACAAACGGGGCAGGTAGGCAGACAGTGAGACAGAATAACTGAAATTGAATATTGATGCGATGCAAGCACCAGATTGCCAGACCTGACAGCATTTTTTAATGAAAGCAAAATTAGACAAATTAACACAAAAAATTAATATATTATTAATATGAACAAATCTTGGCATTACTGATAAATAAGACAAGTTTGAACATTTTCAATCTAAAAATGTTATGTGTTTTAGACAATTTGCAATATTTAAAAGATAAAAAATGCTATTACATCAATTTATTTGCAGGGTTTAAAATACAAATGAACAGCTAATTCATATCAGATTTCCACAATCCTTTTTGTGTAATGAGCCATATCCATCACTGACAACATATGTACAGTACGTGAGCCTCTGCTCTCAAACCTCTTTCTACAAGGATGAATAACATATTGTACAGCTGCATCCTTTAGAGAGGTATAAGAAACAAAATGTAAAATAGCTTTGCAACAGTTCAAGCTAAACCAAATGCAAACACAAATGCTGCTTGTTATCTTCTTAAATCCTTTCTTCCACACCATGCTCCCTCACTCTAATGACCACTCAAGTACACCTGACAATGGCCATACTAACGATTTGGCTTAGTATGTATAATGACAGCTCTGACTAATGGTCAGGCATAACTCGTGTGTGTGTGTGTGTGTGTGTGTGTGTGTGTGTATCTGTGTCCACCATATCCCATTCTTCATCCTAATATATCTCTTAAAACCTTTCATTCTTCCTGGCAGAGCAGAGTTCTATTTTCGGACTCAGTCTATATTTCCATATCTTAGAACCTTATGGTAGAGATAATGGTAACTCTTCCTTTTGCAGTTCCCTAGTAATTACCTGCTAAACATAATTTCCTGCTAAATATGCGCTAAACAATAGTATATTATTGGATATTTACCATTTGTTATAAGTAGGTAAATGCATAGAGACTACATAGTAAGAAATACCATCACTATTACCCATCATCTCAGCTAGTAGCATGCAAAGTAGAGCCCTGCTCCTTCACATGAAAGGAGCCAACTAAGGTGGTTTGGGCACCTGTTCAGAATGCCTCTTGGATGCCTCCCTCTGGAAGTGTTCCAGGCATGTTTAACTGGTAAGAAACCCCAGGTCAGACCCACAGACACTACAGGGGCTGCATATCTCTTCTGGGCTGGGAATACTTAGGGATCCCCCAAGAGGAGCTGAAGGGTGTTGCTGAGTTGAGTGAAGCTTTCTTTTTCTTTACTTAGTCTGATGCTCCCATTACATGGTTCCAGATAATGAATGGATGGATTGATGGGCGTAAGCTGAAACTGTGCTGTAAAAGGAAGCTTTTGCTTGTTTTTGTGGTGTTACCCTGTTCTTATTTGTAATATGTTATTTCACTGCCCTTGCTTTTAACAGGAACTTGTACATTCATGATCCACACCATTACTAACATGAAGTAAGCATGAATCACGCTAAGCTACTCTAGTGCAGTCCCATAAAAATAAACAGCTGGAAATGAACATATTAGGCGCTCTTCAATGTCTCTCTGGGTGTGATGTGGTGTGATGATCATTTCTATTTGGCAATTTTTTTCAAACGTGTTGTGTCAGTCCATCGGTCTGAAACAGCTGCCAAAACTGCTTCCATGATTTCCTCAGAAGGTTTCAATACTCTTCTTCACCATCACTTTCCAGCAAAGAGTTAACCTGAAGCTACAAATCCAGGGTGATCAAAAAACCAATCTGCACATACAGTACCGAATAAATCAGATAAATCATCATACAGTCTACTTTCAAATTAGATCTCAACCACTTCCTCAAAACTCAATTTCACAACCCTATCATCTAGAGATTTTTTTTTAATATATTTTTTTAGTATCCCACCAAAAATTAACTTCATCTTGTAGCAGTAAAGCAAGGCATTGCTCATATAAATGAAATACATTTCCCACATCTTGTGTAAAATTATAATCCCTTTAAACAGGATCTGAGCAGAATAAGTTACAGAAATTAGACTAGCATAACTACACTCAACATATTATAATAAATACAACCAATAAAAATACATTTTCGATACATCGTATTCATCCAAAATACGTTGTAGTGCTGGTCACAATACTGTTCAAAATACTCAAACTGACTTTAGCTTAATTTTACACAAATTCATTTCAGCATACTTATTTAATAAAATGTCAAGTCTTAGTAACACCATGGAACATATGGTAAACATTTGTCTCTATTACATGGAAAAAGAAATCAATCTATTGTGATCAAAGGATGTGGTAAGAACTTTGTAATACAATGGGTTTAAACACTGCATCCATTTACAGTACATTCCAAGTTGACTCTGTAAATTGTAATGTCTTATGGTGCATTCACACCAAGAGTGAATAAAGCTATAAATTCGCCAGAAGTCATTCACTTTCTATGGG
>JANJYP010061175.1:0-15409 GCA_024605115.1 Rastrelliger brachysoma
CCTGGGTCATGCACAACTCCATGTCGCCACAGACTCTCCTGTCATACAATAGGACTGGTTACAAATTTGACATACTAAATTCACAAAATCTCTGTAGTACAGTGACTACAGTGACTAGTAATTCAATAGCACAAACACACAAAAAGTACATTTGAAAACTAGGTTTGTCAATCAGGATAATACAGATGCCGCTGTAGACAATTTTAATAACAGAGATGTACTCTTAGTAACCAAGATGTTTCTGGAAAGAGACACTAGATGTAATATTTCAATGTTGCCATGTAAACAAGTCAATTAGCTTCCATTGTAGTGGTGTAAACAGAAGTGTCAACGTGTATCTCTCAAACCCCAAACAAGTTGAGAAAATGTTTTGATTTAGACTAACTGAACCTCAGATTGTAGATCTACCTTCATGGCAAAACTCTTCCCACAGCCAGCATATGCACAGCTGAAGGGTTTCTTGCCCTCATGGTCTCCCAGTACATGACTCTCCAAGTTGAAGCGACGAGTAAACTTTTTGCCACACCCTTGTTTGGGGCACAGCAACATCTTTCTCTCCCCAGAATGGACGTGCAGCAAATGTTGGTGCAAAAACCAGGCATTGTTAAACTGTTTTTTGCACTCTCCGCACGGCAGGGTGACTGCAAAAACAGAAGTCATGTTTCCATTCAGTGGCATGCTACAGTACAGGTTTATCAGTAACAATGAAACTGGCGTTCCTACCTCTGTGCCCCTTTCTGTGCTTCTGATATTCTGTCCACGTCTTCCCCAGGAAAGGGCATGCTTCGTTGTCACAAGGGTAACCTGCAGCAGAACGGCAGAGGGGCTGCTGGTTAAAACAAGTTCACACTGTGGTTAAGAGAGGAGAGAAAGTTTAATTCATCAACAAACCTGCATGCATTTTTTCATGGTGCATCAGTTTTCCACGAGAGGGAAATTCTCTTGTACAGCCTTGGAAAGTACAACTAGATGGATAAAAGTTCATATTTGAGATAGCCATACACACAAACTCCAGTTATTGTCAACAATAGAGTAGTCACTTACTGAAATGGCAGAATCTGTTGGTGTTCACCCTTATGGGCATTCAGCTGGTATCGCTTATTGAAGTCCTTTTTGCAGCCCTTATGATCACACTGCAAAAGGAAGCAGTAACAGCTGAATCATGTAGTGTAAATCATAACAAAAATAAAAGAAAATCTGAGGATTACTGTACTCGATATAGCTTCTCCTGGTGCTGGTGAACTCGAGCCATGTGGTTTTTCATGCTGGCATTGGTGACAAAGGCCTCAGAGCATCCTTCAGTCAGACATCTGGAAATCAAATGTATTTTTAGGAACACTAAATAGATTTTAAATTTTCATCTAAAAAAAAAAAAAAAAAAAAAAAAAAAAAAAAAAAAGCTTACTTGTGAGGTTTTTCCCCACTGTGACTGAGCTCATGCCTGGTGAGCTGATAGCGAGTGCAAAAGCTCTTGTCACACTTTTCACAGGAGAATGGTTTCTGATGGTGGAAGAAATGGTACATAAACCATGAACATTTATAATACTTTAAAGCATTAATTGTCACTTGACATTTGTCATGTCTTCTTAGCTTTGGCCTGTCCCACTACAATGTAACTTACCAGTCCTGTGTGTTTGCAAAGATGAGCGTCTAGCTTCCATGACTTACTGAACTTAGCTTTACAATCAAAAAAAGAGCAAACATAGCTTTTTTGGCTTTGTAACCTCTCCCCCATCTTTAATGAGATGTCAGATGTGGTGTTGTGGTCACAGACTAAACTAGTTGTAAAAGGGGGCAGGACACTTACTGACCTACAATCAGCAGCTCACCTGTGCTTGATTTATCTTATTGGATCGTACCAACTGCAAGAAGAAAAGGGGGTATGCAACCTACATTCAGCTGTACAGGATTGTAGTAAAAGTGATTCAGCATGTAAGACGAAAGGAAAAGGATTTAGGCCCCTGAGTTTGATAGTGATCTCATTGATACTCAAACATTATTAACGTCCATGACTCCTTCCTCCACATTGATTGATTTAGGCTTTAAAAATGTCAGGCAGGCTCCTTACAGTATGCGTCCCTATCGGCTGATCTGCTGTGTGTGTTTTTGTGTGTATGTGTCCATGCGCTTGTGTGTATTGAGCACCAGTGGGAGAGAGGCGACTGTCTGTCTCCATTAATCACACACACACACATACACACACATAGAATTTACTGCTCTAATCCTAATCTTATCAACTCTCCAATATTGTTTTCTGATAGCTTTGATTTATTGTTGTCAGAAATTAGTCTTCAGTGAGTTCCTTTGTAACCCACAAACCTGAAACTGAGTCTGATTTTAGCTTTAGGTAAGAGGTAGGTGGGAAGGTAAGTGACAATTGTAAGATAATAAGTGCTTAAAGTAGCACAAACAGAAAAGAGTCATAAAAAAGCTAACTGACTTAATAACACAGCAATATCTAAAGTTTTCTCTCATTAGCTATCATAAGCTACTGGTCATACCAGACCAATTAAGACTATAGCGGCAAAAGTCCTGAGTACAGCCCTCAGGCCTTTTGCTTGAGTTGAGCAAAGGTGCGCTTTATTGCTCATGACATCTTTCAAAAGTTACATATTCTCAATTCAAGTCAATGTAAGTGCTAAAATGACCGTTCCTTTTAAGCGGGAATCCAAATATTAGAGACGTTACCAAACAAAGATGCATTTTAAGACTTTACACAAAGCCAGAGACAATTCAAAAACACTATCTGCTTGTCTAAACATTAGAGATCACCCTCTGTGCCTATGCCATGCTCTCATGTGAAACCTTTGACTGACTTCTGTGAATGAGGCCTATTGAGAGCCTGTCGGGCGTTACCTCAGTGCCCTCCCACGCTTCAGGTGAGCATGCCTGGGTCAGTTGACACGGTTATCAGTCTCATCCGGTCCCCCCTCCCTCACCCACTGCTGCTGTCAGGGTCAGGATCAATACAGCTGGCCCAATATTCACATATATGACCATGCCCTCCCCTCCATCTCCCCTCCTCCGTCTGATAACCACCGGCCAAGCGACACAGACTCTGTCACCCCACCTATCACACACAGAGATACAGCCTGCACTCTGTTTGGCCTGGAGTGGGATTTCCTTGTGCTTTTGTCAAACCTCAAGACCAATCCCAAACACACACACACACACACACACACACACACACATAGGTCATGTGGACATATGTTGTCACACCCTCACAAGTCTCACAGTAAAGAAGCAAATGTGTGTGAGAGATCATGAGACCTCGGAGGAAAAAGGAACATAACTTGAATCACAAGTTCACCCATGTTACACAAAAAAATATTTTCTCACTTAACTTTAATGATTTTTAGCTATTTGAGGATAATTTTGATTTGATTCTGTGTTTTTCCACCCCAGACAATGAATGGGATCATATTCCATTCAGTACATTTACTATTTTATGTATTAAGTATTTGTGATTTTATGTTATTCTTCTTAAAACTTCATTTAAATCTTCTACTTTTATGTCATTATATTTATCTATTAGTATAGTTCACATAGCAATGGTATTATCAATCTCTCAATATAGGTAATGAGTTCTACACATTAAAGAATCCAAAATTATATTAATTTAAAATATTGTTGATACATAGCAATCAGCTACATATAACATGTTTGTTCTGCATAATGTGTACTTTTATTTTTAACACTTTAGAATAAATAGATTATTAAATGCAAAAAAAAAAATGAAAACATGACTAACATATGACAGCAAATTACATAAAACAAACAAATGGCAATAAATTACAGGTCTGCCAACAAGACACTAAAAAAGGAGGACCATGAAAATAAAATAAACATAATGAAAATGTAGACTATAGTTTGTGGTAACCCAGAGAAACGAACAAGAAAAATACAAAAAAAATGAAAAGAGCTAAGTAACTAAATGATATAAGAATCTGGGAGCTGCCATTTTAAAGTTGTAATTTATTTGCATCTTGATATCACTTTTAAATGCAGGAATTTTACTTACAATGGAGTATTTTTACACTGCGGTATATATACTTTTATTAAGGAATACATCAACAAAAAACAACTGTCACAGCATTAAATAATTCAAAATCTTCTTAGTTTTCATAGGGACCATTTTTTAAGTAGACAGCACATCCAAAGAAAGTTATAGTCTATGAATTATCTAGAGCCACCGGAAGACTTTTTTGTAGTTTAATCTTTATCATGTCCATGGTCCTCAGATGGAGGCAGAGATCTTGGAAACATATTTCTCATAATAATTTTCCACACACACGCACACACACACACACACACACACAACTCTTGCATAATTGGTGCGAGCCTGTCTGTGTCCATATCCAATTATCTACTGTTTGTGTATGTGTGTGTGTGTGTGTGTGTGTGTGTGTGTGTGTGTGTGTGTGTGTGTGTGTGTGTGTGTGTGTGTGTGTGTGTGTGTGTGTGTGTGTGTGTGTGTGTGTGTGTGTGTGTGACATAGCCTACTTTTGGGAATTTCAGACTAAACACCAGTTAATTGGGGACAGCTTGTCCAATTGGGGACAAAAGCTGTGTGCCTAATTGGGAAAAAGCTGATTTTGGGGTCAGTGGTTGGGGTAAGTCTCCAGGAAATGAATGTAAGTCTATGTATTTTCCCAAAAGAGACCTAACGTGTGTGTGTGTGTGGTTAATATGTAACTCCCCAGGTCGATACAGCTGCTCTGAGCTGGTGGCTGAGCTGACAGACTCAATCTGTGTGTGTCAAACATGTGTGATTAAGGAGTTCATAGTGCTCCACAGCTTTTATCCACAAACCTCACAACTGCCCTCCACCCCCTTTTTTCTGCCCTCCTCCCTCTCCCTTGCTTTCTCTCTACTCTTGTTTACTTTTTGTTCCTTCAATCAGTAACTTCCATGAGTCAGTGTCACACATGACTCTCAGGTTTATTTGTGAGAACACACATACACACACGCACACATACAAAGACCTACTGTAGCTGTATAGGCAGGGTGAATATCATATGCTATTGCACACATCAAATATTGTTATGTGTGTTTTGGATGAGATATTGTGGGAGTAATTAATATTTAGTAAAAAAAAAAAAAAGAAGAAAAAAGAATAAATGTAAATTCACTGTATTCAGTTATGTTTAATGTGATGCTCAAAGCTATAGGAAGAAAATTAAATATCAGCAACTTTTTCCTTGTCAGACACTACAAGCTAAATCCAGACATTACTGATCAATACCAAGGGCTTTGGCTGCCAACTCACTCATTGATTGATTGCATTTTATTTTTTCATCTGCTTTTCCTGGTTTTATCTCTTTGGGTTGTTGGATACTTATTACTCTGTCCTGATAAGACCTGTGTCTGAATTCCCTGACCTCAGACCTTAAGGGTTATGAGAGTGAAGACAACCTGAGAAGGTTTATCTGTGAAAGGTGCGCACCATTGTCCACTCTGAGATTACAACAGTCATTTTATGTCTTTTTAAATTAATAAATAAGGACTTATTTTACTATGGAAAAATCAATCTTCTGAATTTATCAGTTTTTTTTTCAGATTTCTTATCATTCAAGAAAATTCAAGTGTTCACCATTGACCTGTTCTCTCTCTCGCTCTCATTCACACACACACACACACACACACTTCATCCTGTCACCATTCGGCCCTATCTCTGTAAACTGGTCCTAATTCGTGTAAATATTGGATAAAGTACTGAGGTGGGATGAGATAACCTATTTGTCACATAACCGGCCAGCCATTCAGCCTCCACTGATTAAACAGCACACATCAAGTGGTCCACACACACACACACACACACACACACACACACAGAGGTATGACTAATGCATTTTCCTAGAGCAAAATGAATATTTACTTCAAAAATAAGTTAATTCCTGCTGAATGATGAATAAAATTTCAAAACTTTTGTGACAGTAAGTTTACAGGCAGCTTTTAATGTTTAAACATACCAGTCGTGTATACAACATAAAAATAGTGTATTATGTCATTTCAGTTGTATTTTAACTGGTAAAAGGTGGATTATGTATTTATACACTTTTAACTACTAAGATAATTACTGAAAAACAATTTTCACTTTGACCATTGTAATCTGAATTGTGTACACCTTATTGCTTGTTTTAAATGTGATTTATACTCATTCTGACAATATCCAAGGTTTCATTTTAATTTAGCCTGTAGTGGAAAGCACTTCATGCTCCTTGCTTAAATATAATTGTGTATCAAGATACATAATACTTGAAAATAGCTACTTCATCACTGATACATTTTTATATTGAGATCTCAGTGAGTCAGTCCTGCTTGACAAAGTATTTTTATTCTTTATAATTATTAAATAATAAACATAAAGCAGAGTAATCAACACTGACATCAACAAAAACTGAAAATATACCAGTGTTGTAAAAGTAGAATTTATGGCAGAGCTGTTGTACTGGATTACATTAGACTGCAGGTGTAAGAGGTCAATGAGTGTATATTAACTACAACTTTGACAAAAGGTACAGATCAACATTATATATTAATGGTCACAGCACTTTATATCCTTGGAACTGCAACACAACACAGATTTTGAGCTCAGCACAATATGCTGGTGCACACTGCCACCTACAGCTGTGGTTGGGAATATCTGTCTCATACACCAGACCTTCTGTTGAATAACCCCGACACGAGAATCAAACGCCCCATTTTTTAAAAAACAAAAACTGTGGTGAGTTATACATCTGCTACCTGCACGTAATTTTTCACCGTGATGTGTCTTGAAGCTAACGAGCGGATCCAGCGAGAGGGGAAGCACCACTGTGTAATGACCCCGCCCACTGTGAGTAGGTACCAGGGCCGGTGGGACCACAACACATCCCGTGGAGAGTCCAGTCGAGCCCAGTAAGGCTGCAGTGTGTAGTGGAAAAGCGCCATAACATGCCAGAGTGGGTTTGTGGAGCAGACATCCACTAATCTAAAATTCCAGTCAACCTCCCATCCAACTGTTGCTTAACCCCAAACATCCAGTTTCCTCAAATATCATAAATATTTTCTGTATATGCTTGTTCAATGATGTCAGTGTAACATATTTTAGACATCACATGACAACTCTTAGGACGTCTGACATATTTTGTACATTTAACTCAACTTTAAATCTTTCCTGCATATTATAAGTTTGTCATAACCGCTACATCAGAGTTCACCTCCTGATAACACGTCATCTTGGTTCATTACGAACTCGTACTGGTGTTTTCAGTTATTTTTCAATAGATGGCTGCTCACATTGCAGATGGGCAATGCTTTCTGGAAATTACGAGTTTATCTCTTTGCAACACTGGGAATAAAAATGACAAGTGCTTTATTTGTAATGCTCACGAGGTTCAACAAGAGTATGAAAGGCCATTAACTTATACTAGAGGACAACTTATTAACCTGAGAAGTTTGACTCACAAAAACAAAATGCACCAAAATGAAAAAAATCTGTTAAATTGTTCAGTCACTGAGCCTATTGAGATGTCCCTGGTTGATTATTGATGATCCTCTAATTACAGACAGGTGTTGGTGCAGATGTGGAATGCTTGTGACATGTGCCAGTTGCTCTCAGATCGCCGGTGAAATTAAAAGTGCGTTTGATTTCACTGATCAATCAAAGGAGGACAATCATCACTGAGCGACAGCACAGCACAACAATTTACCAGTCAGACATTTCAACAAACATGACAAGTAGCGTGTGTACAAATATTTTTATTTTGTTAAGCACTTTATGCCATGAACTCATAGGGGATGGGCTCCAGGAGCTGTGGCTGGTTTTTCTTGGTGCTGACAAAGTGAGCATCTCTGGGAGGAGCGGGCTGTGGAAGAAAAATAAATAAGTCTGATTATGGGTACAAATAAATTAAACCGAACAGACAAAAATAGTTTTTGTTGGCTTAAAATTTTACAGACTGACGACTAGTGCACATACAATGTTCTCTAAATGGTGTTATCAGGATTTCCATGTTTCCTTTATTTTAAAAAGTGCAATCACATTTCAGATTTTGACAGTTGGATTTTTGGTTTAAAATTAAATGATAGCTAGCTAATATTGCCAAGTTTTTAGTGAATAATTTATAGTGCATTATTACTTAACATCTTGAAAGTCTTCCTTTCATCTTCTCACAAAGATCACTAAAAGTTTGCCACACTAAAAAACAAACAAAAACAATTTGTTGTGTTCATACCTGACGCTTCAGTTCCACCCAGCTGCCTTTCTGCTTGGCCTCCATCTTCCTGGCCTCGTTCTCTTTGACGCGCTGCAGGAAGCTGTCCCTGCTCTTAGAGTGCTTAACATGCTCAATGCGCACGTTGATCCTCTTGGCCAGGATCTTACCCCTGTAAGAGAAATCATGAATATATTTATATCCAACACATGATTTGAGGAATCATTTAGTTCCAGGTTATACTGCTGAAATATCTGCAGTTCTTTGCTGTGTCCTCGATACAACCCCAGGTCAAACAGGAGTTTGGCTGGGATGCTTAAGGATGAAATACTTTTCCCCACGTGAATGACCACAGAGGACATAAATGATCCTTGTGGCAAAGTGATGATGGGGAATCCATCATTCTAGATAAAATGTACGTGCAAGCACACACCAAAAATTTAAGCTGGAGTTTTTAACTTCAAAACAATTTTAAGATCACCTTGAGGATTGCAAACATGCACTCCAAACAAATATTTAAAATCTAAGCAAACAAGCTTGTCTTTACTCCAAGTATGCAACACCTGTCAGTTTCATGGTGATGACACACTACATGTTTAGCCGACTACTAACTATTGGAAACATACATGCTTCATTAGTCCTTCGGTATGTGCTTGCTCAAGATCACATAATAAATACAATTCACCACTTACTTGACCTGCTTGTTGACAATGATGCCGACAGCATGTTGGGTTACGTTGTAGACACGTCCTGTCTTACCATGGTAGCACTTATGAGGCATACCTTTCTGAATGGTACCTGTGCCCTGAAAAGATCACACACAATAATGTAAGAATTATACATTAGAAAAAAAACAATTATACCCTTTTTATTGAAGCCTTGAATACTTCCAGTTTATATATTGAATTAAAAATCTGCCTAGCACACATTGCATTGGTACCTAATCAGGTACTTTACAGTTTGTACCACAGCTGATTTACACTTTACACTTACACTTCATTGTCTTGCTTGTAAATGACTTTGGATAAAGTATTTGCCAAAGTGACAACATTCAAATGTCTTACCTTGATGTCAACAATATCTCCCTTCTTGTAGATGCGCATGTATGTGGACAGGGGAATTGGGCCTGTGAATTAGATTAAGACAATTAGCTCAATCCAATCTTATGGGCAGGTTGCACTCAAATTTACATCACGTCAATTACAAAAGGTGCTTAAACTGGAAAGGATACACTTAAAACTACACTCACCATGCTTGCGGAAGGGCCTGCTGAACATGTACCTCGTCCCCCTCCTCTTGCCTCTGGTGTTCGTCATGATGCCTGATTACTGAGAAAAAAAAGCAAAGTTAGTGATGACAGCATTATCCCTGTTAATCAAAACTGTACCACTCACATATTAGTGCAATATGGATCACATATACTGTTCTGGCTTGGTTAAACAATAGACATTTCTTTGAGTGCTTTTTAGGTTTGTGCACAACAATGGGGTACCCATTAAGAAGTTTCTTCTAATGTAAGTTATTAAATGTTTTAATTATGGCAAGGAATCACTACAGGACAATGCTACCTCAGGATCTCGATTACAGAAAGTAGTTTAAAAGTCACTAATAAGAGTCATAATCAGTGACACAGTAAGATTGCAAAGAGCTTCCCAATAAAGATTAGCTCATTATGTTCCAACAATTAGTGAAATGTAGGAGGCAAAAAACCTGCAAAAGTTGACTCTCTATAGCTTAAGCCATGTTTAAGAGATTCACTGCGACTCGAATCATGAGACCTGCTGCTAACACTGGTACGGCAACATGGCAAATTAATGAGGAAAACAACAACCAAACCGGCTATGGGTCAATGTATTTAAGGGGGACTTGTTAATAAACCTAACTATTATTAAATACATCCGTCGTTCACTTATATTACATCGTGTCAGGAGGAAATACAGTTGTGTTGCTAGCCAGGCCCGCATGGAGAGCCACGCTGCTGCTCCTACTGACATTAAACAGACAATACCACTGTGTAGGACGTAGTTTTATACGCTAATAACCCACTAGTGGATGCAAGGAAAGAGTTTCAGTACATATATGGATAAAAGTGTCTATGAATAATAGCAAAATAAAGTAGAAAATGTGATTTTGACGGAGAACATCTTACCCCCGGTCTCTACAAGATGGCGGGTACGGCGGAAAGAGAGAGCGATGGTTCTCAAACTCCGCCTAGTAAAATACAACAGAGGCTGGCTACGATAGTGCCTGAACACAAAAACAACACGATGGCCATGAATGCAGAACCAGAGTCAGCTCGTTCACTGGTTGGCCTGGAACCGAAAAGCACGCCTTATACAAAAACTGACTTTAGATCAGATCTGGCGGAAAACGTTTCTGTGATTTTTGTTGATGGTTTATGGAGCTACAGAACAAAAATGTGAAGACTATAAGTGGTGGCTCATTCATTACCAGATATAAATTACTATAACATTTTTCTCAATTTTAATACCAGCACGAGTTTTTTTTTCTTTGTACTTTGGTGCAATACGTAACTCACAGCCACAGTGATTATACGCATGCGCGATAATTTGAGCAACCTTTGATATTTTTCGCCGACCAGATTAAAAACAAACCCACTATATTGTTCTAGGTAAATATCATATTGATGTTGGTAAATGGAAAAATAAACCCTCAGCATTTGTCTGTTTCAAGAATGAAGTAAATAAATATTTGTCTTCCCTAAAGCTGTTAAAGATTCATAAACCAATTTTCAACCTGTGTGAGACTGCAACTAAATATCTGATTTTTTTAAGCATTAAGTTACGAATAACATGCCTTTGTGTTTTTATTTATTTGTATGCTTTTGTGTTTTTTGTTTTTTTTCTCGGATTACAGCCTTGTCGATTTCATTTTAATTGTAATGACGAAATTTGTTTCTATTGTATGAATATTTGCACATTCCTATCGAGATTTTTGTACAATATTGGAATATAAATTTAAAAAAAAAAACAAACGCACTATTGTGACTCCCACAAATGGGCATATCTCAGAGAGATAAAAATACGAATCGTATTTCCGCCAATGTGCTGGAAAAAAACCCCCCAAAAAACATGTAAATCATTATAATGATAAACTATCTCAAAATAATGACAGATGACTTATGACAAAACTATATGATTTCTCAAAATATTTTGAGTTTGAATTATTTTGAGAAACTCAAACATAGTATCTCAAACTAATGATAAAATATCTCAAATTATGACTTAATAGGTCAAAACATTGACTTAGTAACTCAAAATAGTGTAAAGCTATCATATAAGGAATTAATATCTCGTTATTTTGAGTTAGTTTATCATTTAGTTTGAGATGAAGTCATTATTTTGAGATAGGTTGTCATTGTACTGGCTCACCTGGTTAAATAAAGGTAAAATAAATAAAAATGTTTGGGATAATGTCTTATTATTTTGAAATAGTTTCTCATTGTTTGTGTCTCGTTCTTTTGACTTACAAGACATTTTTAATCACACTGGAGGAAATTGGCCTTGATGGTTAAATTTGAATGTGTGCGTCTCTTTTATTAAAAAACGAATCAATTCACTATATCGAGTGTGTTGAAGCGCAACCGGAAGTGCCGTGCAGTGAACGCTCCCGTGCGCTCGTCGTCTTGGGCGGTTGGACCTTCCGTCGCGAGCTCAGCAGAGTGCTCACGCGGGGAGAGCAGCAGTCCTGTCAGCGCGCGGCTGCTTGGTGGAAGATGGCGCTAGCCGGATGGAAATCCTAATGACAGTCTCCAAATTTGCCTCCTTTTGTACCATGGTGAGTGGCGTGACGGTCTCATACTGGCAGTAGTCGGGCTACGACGTGATAGAGAAACCGCGGCCGCGCTGTTATCGGCTTTTAAACCCGCTGAATCATAAATAAAACGCACCAACAATCCCGTCTCTGCTAGCCAAGCAGTTTTCCGATCAGCCACCCTGCGTCTTCTCGGCTCTACTCTCCAAACAGACACTCCTGTGCACCGTCTGCTCTTTTAAACTCACACTTTGACGACTTATTTGGCTAATATGTTTAATAATATCTATAATAGAGCTTATTTGAGCGCAGTGTCAGTGCACCTGCTGCAGCTATGGGGATTCACGGCTAACTAGCTAACGTCAAGGTAACTGAAGCTAAACCAGTGTCAGAGCTTTCATAACAACTGGTACACAGCTGGATAATGGATGACTTTACACTGATAGACGACTCATCTACGGTATTTGTGGAGAAACCTTGCACACACCAAAAAAACCCCACAACAAAACAAATAACATACTGGCCTATGACAAGCTATCAGATTTTATGAACGCAGGCGATGACGACATGGTTTAACATTAGCTTCACTCCTGCTGCGGGTCTATACAGTTTGTTGCTGTCTGCATAATCGAGCACTTTCATATTAACCCGTCTCGCTAAATCATACTAACAGGATGTGCACGCCCCAAACAAACCCTGAGTGCTAACTTAAAACTTAAAAAAAAACCCTCGGTGCTTGAATACTTTCTGTTCTGACATATCGTGACATCTCACCCGAGTTGTTATACATGTGAAAGCTTCTTTGGAGAAGTGTGAGCGCCAGCCAGGGACAACGCAACTTTACTGTCATTTTAAAAATGACGCATGCTTTTAGCACTACGGCCATAAAAGGGCTGGGAGGGTTAAAATGCCCATTAGCTTTTGGTTTTATTCCAGCAACAAATGACCTTGAAAATGCCAAACTATTGCCTGATGTAGGAATAGGTGTTATTAGGGTTTTCAGCCATTGCTCTTTACTTTTTAATGCCTGAATCTGTCTGTTATGTCATGATAATAGTAAATTGTTTTGGCATTCACAGGGCGCCAATGCCTCTGCTCTGGAGAAAGAGATTGGATCTGAGCAGTTTCCGGTCAATGAGCACTACTTTGGCCTGGTCAATGTAAGTAAAATGTCATTCTGTTTTAGCTTTACATTTCCATCAGACTCCTATGTGCTCTTTATAAGCCCATATGTGGTATTTATTTCATTTCAGTTTGGGAACACCTGTTACTGCAACTCAGTGCTGCAGGCTCTCTACTTCTGCCGGCCGTTCCGGGAGAAGATCTTGGCATACCGCAGTCAGCCTCGGCGGAAAGAGAACCTGCTCACCTGCCTGGCTGATCTGTTCCACAGTATCGCTAACCAGAAGAGGAAAGTGGGCGTCATACCACCCAAGAAGTTTATCACACGGCTGCGCAAGGAAAATGGTGAGACATGGATTTTCTTTTTGTCTTTTTTGTAAAGTGTGAAATCATCACTTTAACAGCTGCTAAAAAGTCATTTGTCTCTTGTTTTCTTGTTGGCTGTGTGATTCCTGCAGAGTGTGTAAACAGCAGAACACCCAGAATATACTGAAATACCTGTGAAACATGAAGAATAGCTCAACTGTGACACTAAATTATCTTTGCTTGTGTTCTCCTTAGAACTGTTTGATAACTACATGCAGCAGGATGCCCATGAGTTCCTGAACTACCTGCTGAACACCATCGCAGATCTGCTTCAGGAGGAGAGGAAGCAGGACAAGACCAACGGCCGCCTTGCCAACGGCACGTTGGACTCCCAGAACAATAACAGTAATGCCACGCCCGCTCCCACCTGGGTCCACGAGATCTTCCAAGGCACTCTGACCAATGAGACACGCTGCCTCACCTGTGAAACGGTAAGATGGCCCACTGCTGCTGTCTGCGTACACAGATGCAATTAAGTGGCTTACAGCAAGTGCTTCCTGTTTAAACTAATTTTCACTCAAGCCAGATGGTCCTGCTGCTGATTTTGGGGATTACTGCATTTACAAAGATGAAGCTTCTTAATGAGAGAGCAGCTTACACTGTTTGTGGCAAGCTCTGTCAGTGTGCTATCAAACAGTGTTGTCAGTAAACAGAATAAAATCTTATCATACCAAAGGATTTTTATCACCAGATGTTAACAACTCACATTGTGGAGTACGGGGACATCAATCCTTTTATCATTTGTCAAGTATTTGGGATTGTTTTTAGCTCATTTTGATGTCTGTTTATTTTTCATTTTCAGATAAGCAGCAAAGATGAGGACTTTCTTGACCTTTCTGTGGATGTAGAACAGAATACCTCCATCACACACTGCCTCAGGTAAAGCAACAGCGCTACGTCAGGCACTGAGAAAGCAGGAACAGACGTTAATTGGCATTTTTATTTTTATAAGTTGTCAAATCTTTAGTCATAATTTTAAAAGCCAATTTAAACATTTGATAGTTTCAGCTCCTTGAATGTGAAGATTTCCTGCCTTTTTTTTGGCTTGCATTGTAATAAACTAAATATCTTAAATACCCACTTAAAAAAAACTGTTCTCAGATGTTTTAAAGATCAAATGATCATTGTAGAAAAAAGTCAGTTGTTTCAGCTTCAGTTTACAAGAATTTACCTCCACTGCCTTTTAACATAATACACAATATTAAATAGCATTGCAGTATTTAGTCACTGTTTAATGTCACTGAGGATTTGACTTATTCTGAGCAGGTTATAAAGTAGTAACAGTTTAAAACATTGCAATCAACAATATTGTAATGTTCATTTAGTTTGAATTAAATAACCTATAGTATACATTTCAGTTGCAGTCTTCATTTTTCAAGGACCTATTTGAGCCAAAACCCGTCGTACTGTGTCCTTCACCAACCTGCACAAGGAGAATGCAGCTTGAAATCAAAGATGTGAGCTTCAGATTGTGTATTGACTAATTTTCTCTTTTTGACTCACCTCAGAGGTTTCAGTAACACAGAGACACTGTGCAGTGAGTACAAATACTACTGTGAAGAATGTAGAAGCAAGCAGGAGGCACATAAGAGGTCAGTGTACAGTTTCTGTCTTATTGTATGATTTTTGTGTGTGTGGATGAAAATTTTGCTCGGAGGTTGTCTGACAGTGATATTTGTGATGTAGGATGCGTGTAAAGAAGCTGCCGATGATCCTGGCTCTGCACCTGAAACGCTTTAAATACATGGAGCAGCTGCAGCGCTACACCAAGTTGTCCTATCGTGTCGTCTTCCCTCTGGAGCTCCGCCTCTTCAACACCTCTGGGGACGCCACCAACCCTGAGAGGCTCTATGACCTGGTGGCCGTGGTGGTGCATTGTGGGAGGTGTGTAGGTGAACACAGCCAGAATACACCTTTTTTTTTTTTTTTTTTTTTTTTTTTTTTTTTTT
>JANJYP010061181.1:0-12333 GCA_024605115.1 Rastrelliger brachysoma
GCAGAGCGACCGCAGTCACATATCATTCTCTGTTGTGCTTACTTCTTTGTTTTCATTCTTTCTCTGCTAGTTTCAGTAATTGCCAAGGCCTCTGGCCTGGAGTGTATTAGGACATCATCTGGAGCTGCTGAGCTTTTTTATTCAGCAACATACTTTTAACAGCCACTGTATGCTTTTGAACTCCATGACAAGTCTGTAGCATTGTTTAACCTTCTAATACTGTTTCTACACCCTCACTATATGTTCTCAACCCAGTCTAGTATGTAAGGATTAAATCCACTCTTGAAGCTCACTTTCTTGTAAAGCCTTTTCTCACTTATATCCTATGTTTTCATATTTTTAGTGGCACACTGTTGTAAAAATCAAAGGCCCTGTAAAATAAAGTATAACCACTTGTTTTTATACTCAAGTTTTCCACAAGCGCTAGCAGCAGGTAAACTTTTTCACTTATTATATCCTGGGAAATATCTAGTGTAGTAGATCAACACATCCTTCACACCAGAACTACAGGTCTCTTTTTAATGAGTCCCATACCACATGTTTTCAACACCCAGGACTGTTTTATAATAATTAATGTTATGACAGCACTGTGATTAAGGTCTGGTAAGGTTTAGGCACAGAAACAGTTTAGTTGTGGTTAAGGAAAGATCATAGCATGGACATCTGAGCTGCAGTGACTTGCACTGAAAAACACAGATGAAATGCACTCCTCTGTGGTCTCCAGCAACCAGTTTTTGCCATCTAACTAAATCATTTTATATTCACATCAACTAAACAGTGTCACTTCCCATGTTTCATCCTTTTGGTCTGAAATAATTAAGGACTTCCTGTCATTTCTCTTGTGAGGACATGCTGAGTAGATGGACTGGAAGAACATCTGCTTCTGCTTTAGAGCTGATAAAACAGCCAAGTCATATAAGCTCAGTGAACTGTTCCATTCAGTCCATGTGTTTAATAACCACGTTATTTGTTTCAAATAACAAATGTGAAGGATTGAAATGCTTGTGTACATACCTGTTCTCCTCATTCATATGTTTTTTGTGTTGTAGCAAAAACACAATGCATCAATCAATGTAAAAACCAGACGGCAGGCATCTTGGCCAAGTCAATCAGCAGCTGATTCCCAGACCACAGTGGACCAGGTGCAAAATGGAATCAAATTTTATACTTTAAACTTGCTTTTTTATACTTAATAATGTTTGCAGTTTGATATACTGATACATAAATGTGCCTAATTTTAGAACTAGCCGTACTCCTTTGAGGACTTCCTGATGGGATTTTATTATCATTCAGTAGATACACTGGTGAGCACATGATCTTTTTCAAAAACGACTTCCTGTTCAAAGATGATGTTTAGCTTATGGATGAGTTAGGTCTTACTCATCCAAAAGATATAGGAGCTTCTTTTGTTCCCGAAAATCAAGCCAGGTCAGTTTTATTTAGTCATTTCAGATGGATCAAGTCAAGACTGTATTCGTTAACATTCAGAGACCCATGGCAAGTACTTCACAACAGCCAAAAACTCCCCTTTAAGACAAAGAAACTTTACACTTTGGCTCTAGATGGAAAGCACCTACCTCAACTGCTTGGGCAGAGAGACAAAGAAAGAAGGGGGAGGTGAAAGAGACAGAGAAGCCCAGCAACCACAACAATGACAATAACCAATATAATAGATATGTGACTGATAACAGCAGGGAGGGCGGTAATACAGGACCTCAGGCGTTGAAAGCAGCAGCTCCATGGATTTCAGGGAAGATGCTGAGTTAGTAACATGCATTAATTGGGAAAGTAGATTTAGAGAGAAGAAGGGCTCCCCTTGAAGTCTAGGTCTATTTAACTAGAGGCTGGTCTAAGGCAAGCCTGTCCAGCCCTAACTATGAGTTTTGACCAAATGTGCTAGAGTGCTATGAGCTCTGATGTGTGACCTTCTAAGGGCTTTATATGTGAGAAGTATTTGAAATTCTGTTCTAAATTTAACAATTTTGTTGAAATCTAACAACCAGTTTCCTGACTTCACTGATAAATATAACTTAGTATCATTTCCATAAGACAATTTATGTACTGTGTCCAAATAATATTACCTAAAAGAAATATAAGGTGAATAGTATTGGCCCAAGTACTGAACCTTGTGGAACTACACGTCTGACTTTTGAAGAATTCAGTATCTTAAGTAAGTATCATAAAAATATTGAACAAGGTGGACAATACACTATAACAAATAGAACTGCTAGTAAAGCTTGCCAGGTTGGGTGTGAAAGGCTTAAGAACATGGATTTAAAATGAGTTATACATTTTTGATTATTAGGCTTGAATTGAAACTCTACCTCCTTGGTCGGTCTCTCAGAAAATGTGCTCATATGACTTGGATGGTGTCAAATACATTTAGAGTGATGTATTCTTCATGACACAGCCAGGTTTCAGTTTTTATACAGTTGTAAATAATAGATCTAATATTGTGCTATTACAGTGATGGTGTTATTTTTATTAGACTATTAAGTATAATTCCCCTTCAGTTTACTTTAGATTTAACTGATTTGGTACTGGACACCACATCAACAACAAGCTGGTCTGTTAAAAAGTGAAATGTTGAGTTCTTCATATTTAATCCTCTGAGGAACATTGTCTGGAAGGTTTTAAACTGTTTACAGAATATGTTGTATATGGGGGCCTCATTACATGATTGATAGGCCTGTCTAACTCTTCCGTGCAGCCCTCCGCCATCTTATCTAACTTCAGTCATTTGGTAGTTGTGCTGCTGGGCAAAAAGTGATCATTACATGTCTACTAATTATTCATTCTGCAAGTTTTCTTCCTTCTTCTCTTCTATTCTGTTTGTATATACGTATATATATTTACACTCACAATGGCATCTCAAGCAAAATATCAGAGATATTGCCCTTGAAGGCGGATCACAGAGCATGTCGAACATCTGTAAATGCTGCTCATATTCATCGAAGAAGCATCATCTAAAACAAATTCCATTTCTCCCAAACTGTATAGCTGGAAGAGTTTCAGTTGTGTGCCCAACTGAACACATTCTGTTTACCTGAGTCTGAACCACTGCAGCGTTAAATGAGGCTGGATGTGATACATATCCTGTCAACAGACAAAACATTTGTAATGGCTGATTCTACAAAAGCAGTAATGTTATTCATGTACTAACTTTTGATACAAAGTATTCCAATAGAAGAGATTTGGCCTGCAGTATATGTGGCTGTGACCAGTGGATTGAATTGACAGTGATACAATTATCAATCCCATGTATCATATTACTGCTTAACTCTTACATACTGTTCATATTCTACACCCTCAGAGCATGTTATGGGTCAGTTTTGAGCAAATCTAAGTAAAAATTATCTATATAAAATGTTGATCATCATGTGTTTGATCAGCATCAATAGTGGACCATGTGACTGATCAATAAATGTGTGATTAAACCTTGATGAATGTTTCAGAGCAGAGAGAGTAGAGTTTTTATCTTTTACACCAAACAGCTACTATCACACAATATCATGTCCTATTTTACCGTAGACATTAAAAATACAACATAGCAATAATGATTTCCATGTGTTTGATGTAAAGTGAAAATGATAAGAACTTATTATATAACCTAATCATTAGAGTCGTCAGTCTTCACTAATACATCATAAAAAACTATTCATTTCACTAAAAGACACGTCAATAGGTACGGGTCAAATTTGACCTGAAACATCCTTGATGGACAAACATTTGCAGTAGGTGTTCATTTTAGGCCATTTTAGGAAAAGTTATTACATTTTAGGGTAAAAGACATTTGTGGTGTTTTTCCGGCTGTCAAATGTCCAAAATGGGTCAAATGTGACCCACACTGTATTTAAGGGTTAACAAATATTATCTCTGTCCTTTCTTGAACGAAGTCTTTTCAAAATCTGTTTTCTCTTTGTCGTTCTCTCTGGCCGTGCCAAGTAGGTCGGCCAGGTTCTCATTTTTCCTCATAAAAAAATGCTTTCAAATCCATCACACTCTTTTTTCCTTTTTTTATGTTCGCATTCTTGTTCTCACTCAAATCCTTTTTAAGGAAAATAATTTCTAAATTTCACTCAACCCTGAATTGCCATTACCAGGGAATATACAGTATTTAACTGATAACAAATCATTTTATTTATATCACCCATGATTGTCACATCTGCTGACAGGTCCATGTAGGCAGAGACTGTTTTAGTGGAACTGGGAGCACCTGGCCAGTACATCCCGTATACATGCACTGACCTACAGTCTATGGCGCTGACCTACTGACTGACTATTTTATACATTAGATAATATATGTTACACTATCTTAAAAAAAATGTAATTCATTTTGCTGTTCAGCTGTTTGTTAAAACAAGATACGGGTTCATTCATTTTTTTATTTATTTAATTTATGATTTATTTGTGAAATTTTCAATATACAAAAAGTCATGTCCAAAAGATCTCATAAATTACAGGTTAACACAAGACAGGTGACAAGGATATGCAAAATATACCCTCCCTCCCTTCCCACCCCTTCTAAGAAATAATGACAAAAACAAGGTAGGAAAAAATAACTCCTAATTTGCAAGCATAAAAAATAATACTCCTATTGTAAACCACTGAAATAACTGGAGAGATTGGAAGTAAAACAAAATATATAAGCTGATCTGACTGTTTTTTGTTTTTTTTTTTTACATACTGAGGTATCTCCTCCTACCTGCCAGTATCTCCCTGTCAGGAACACACACGCTGTCTCCCGCTGAGGTGTTTGTGTGTGAGCGGGGTGAGTGCAATCTACAGGTCGGTCTCTCTTATCATGAGTAGCAGCAGGAGGGCAACGCAGCCCCATGGGGACGTAGATACCGCTATTGCATATCACCCCAGCTGACTTTAACACAGCCGCTCAGCCAGCATAACCTGATCCTGTAGTTATTTGTGTGTGTGGAATGTGTACTGATTATTTTATAGGAGCTACACACTTTCTAAAAAAAAAAAGAGTTTTCTCCACCTTTATCTCTTTCTCTGCAGTTGTGTGAATCTGTTTGTGTGTTGATCATGCCTTATAATTATACCTTATAATTCCTGCTTCCTTCAGCTTTGATTACTGTGTTCTGTGTGTAGTAATATGGTGTAGTAATATGGGCAGGTTCAGGTTCAGTATCTTAGCATCTATTGCCACAGAATCTCATCTTCACAGCGCAGCTATGCCTCTTCTCATAATGTGCCCCCAAAAGCTGAAATGAACTGACGTTGTGTAATTACAACCGTACTCGGACGCATACAAGTGAGTCAGAACAACAGCCTGGTGGAATCAAGAAGTGAATTCAATGGTCGATTCATCGAGTTGTGCGCAATGACTGTGTGCTTATGTGCTTAGTGTGGAATCGTTTACATGTCTTTCACAGAGGCAGCTTTTAAAAGTAATGTGAAAAATTTCAATTCAGGACATCGCAATTTCCCAAAACTGAGTAAATAGGCCTAGTACACATAGCAACATATATACAGTACAGATGTATAGCTAGGCTAACATTAAATACTGAAGTCGAAATTAGTCATTACCCTGTATGATTCATCTTTACATCACTTTACAAGGTGCAGGTTGATGGCTTGACACACTTGGTAGCGAACCTAGTAACCCAACTGCTGGAATTATTTTTTGTTGTTGCGACTACAATCTTGAGACACTAGATGGCAGTATTTAGCTCATTCTACATAATCAACCTAAAATACTACATTACTTCAACATATATTACCAAGTTGCCAAAGGTCACTGAAGTAGACTTACCATGAAATACCATGTTTATACATTTTAATGTTGAACCAATATAAGACAAGTAGCATCGGGGTGGTGCCATCATAATACTGACAACTAACTTAATACATGACTTTACTGTGTGGTGTATCACTTCTAAACTCATGCAAATAGACACACTAAGTAAGGTCAGATAAGATAGGATAATATAAGATGTAATTTTATTTATCCCCTTTGGGGCATATTTAAATTGATACAGCAGTACAGTGGTAAAAAGTAGCAGCATAAGGGTGAAAGTGTTTTCAAAATAGAATCAACAAAAAATTAGATGTCACAGAATAAAAAAAAAAAAAAACAAATGGAAATAAAATAAAATACTATATACAGTAAACTGGTACATCCGACCAATGAACTGAACTTTTAAACATCTTGGAGTTCAAGTTAATGAAACACACTGTAGCCGTGCTAAAACTGAGCAGGAGTTCAGTTTCTGACAGTATATAGCAGTGTAGCCACACATGCAAAAAATAAGTTTAATTACAAGCTACATCTATAATAAACTTTAAGTTGTAGCTTAAGAACAGCTCAAGAACAAATAGCAAAGCAAAGTAACCACGTTGTACTTACAGTCATCTAAAAGTATTCAGAAGAATTTTAATGTTAGGGAATAATTTAAGATAACATTGGCCTTGCCAGAATGTCTGTCACCCTGTGCTAGTTCTAGTGTTGCTGCTGCTGTGATGCTGTGGCTTACACATTTTGACAAGTATGATCAGGTAAGTCACATGTTTAGCTAATGTTAATGATTGAATTGGGCTTAAGTGTATTATACTTTTGTGAGCATTATAATTTGTTTTACCAAATAGGTAACCCATTAACATGTAGCATCATTTGATTTTTTATTATAAGTCTCTCAACACAATACATATGTGTACTCTCAATACTACATCACAGAAGAGCCTCTATTAGCAAGTTGGAAAAAAAGCTAGAACTTGAAAACTTTAACCTAACTTGGCCATTATTCATATTACTGATCACATTTTGCTCTCCTTGCTATGACATGCCAGTGTCTGCCATGTTATTATTTATGTCACTCTTTATCAGCAGGTCGATCAAATATGTTTCATGTCATTTCCATGTTCTGCATTATAATATTTCCAACAAATTGCATTGTTTTGTTTGTCTGTTCTGCCCATTGTACACACATTCATCTTCCTGAATGTCACTTACACACCCTCAAGTTAAAAAAAAGTGTCACATTATTCATCATTTAGTCTGTGCAAAATATTTTTTTTATGAGTTGGTTCCAATTTTGTTTGTGTCATACACACGAGGATTCACATAAATACGCAAGACACATGCATAAAGTACTTAACATGCATTTAACACATTTGTTAGACCTCCAGAATACACACAATGCTTTGATGAAAACTCCATAGCACACCTTCAATGTATACAGGTCTCTCCTTTCACATAAATGAACGCAGTGTTGAGCTCTGGGACATTCTCTTATCAGTAGAGCTGTAGAGTTGTCACTGTCTCACACATCACATCAGCTATCAGCAGTTTGAATGCAGAGATTCCATGTATAGACTCCATATTGGTTAAATGTAAGCTATGTGGGTACTGAGTGGGTTTGAACCAGAGGTGTTGCTAAGCCTGCAGCTTTACAGGGGCACAGGCCTCCAACTAGACCCTCCCCCTCTTCGTGAACAAACACACACGCATACTTTTTGAGTGTTAATCACACTCACACAACACAACTGGTACACAAGTAACTGTCACCACCAAGGCTGTGGTTACAACGGTGAATAACACCATCACTCGCGTCAGCATGACAAAGCTATATTTCTGAACAATGAGAGGGCTGTATCGTGTAACGCCCGCCCCAACCGTAACACTGGAAGACTTTCTCCTTCTCTTCACTCTCTACTTCCACCACAGCTAAAATAAAAACAATCTACAGACACTCTCCAATGGAGACAGCTCACAGGACACGTAAATGAATCAAAGCGCACATGTGCAGCTAGTGGAAAGCTGTGAACGAGCATGCATGGTGGTGTTACGTTGTTATAGACAGATGCACAATGACTTTTTCCACCATGTTAATATTTTTATTATTTTACTAAGAGCATTGACTTTGTTACAAATACTCTTCTGTATGTCAATTTTCCAGGTAATTGTTTTGTTGTTGTTATAACTCAATATATTTGTTTACCTCTTCCACTATAACCTGATAACACTTCAGTTTGTGCTTGCAGCTTTCTGCTCGTCCAAACTCTCCACTAACACACGCAAAACCCTTATTTAAATACTGCTGTCTCCAGCCTGCACACAATCTGTTGCACTGTGCATGCAATTTAGAATCCTTTATTTGGGATCATAGTAAATCAGGCCCCAAATGTAACCCTTATGGGTCCTACATGGACATGCTGGCTTGGGTGTGACACTTTATGCACAGACCACATGTTTGGGAGCAGCTTGCACTGAGAAAGATGACTGCTTTAATCAATAATGTTGTAATACTGGGTTTAAATGGTTGGTTGGTAATGGTGGGGTAGTGTGAACGGCTTGTGTACTCAGGAGAAGAGTGTTTTTTTCAGCCTTCTGTTACAAAGTAGTTTTACAGTCTTACTTCCTAATATTGATGCCATCTTCACCGGATACTTTCTCCATACAGACGGCCCCGTTTACTGACTCGGTTTTATATAGTCTTGTCTCTGACAATGTGGGTCCTGTTAGCTCACTAATTTTTTTTCCCATTCCTGGTAGGATCATTGAAAGGCAACGCGATATCCTAAAACCTACTCACAATCCTACCAGAAACAATCTTATCTCATTCGATACCAATACTATGTCTTCTAGATCCAGTTATAATGCGGCCAATCCTGCTCTGTCATCACCACCACTCATGAATACATCTATACGCTCCTTAGGGTTTGTGCTTCTTAATGTCAAATCTCTTATCAACAAGACTTTCATCATTAATGATTTTATAACTTCTCACAGGCTTAAGTGTATACTTCTTACTGAGACATGGCTCGATATAACTGATAGCAAAGAACTGACTGAAGCATATCCTCCTGAGAACATAAAGGGTGGTGGAGTTACGGCTATATCAAGCAAAACTGTCTTCCTTGGTAGTTACTCTGTTTGAGTGCTCAGCTTTTGCTTTAAAATATACATTTCCCTGTCTAGTACTCACAGTTTATTGTGCACCAAGGCTTAGAAATGGTTTTGTAGAAGAATTTGCGGACTCTGTCCTTGTCTATGGTGATTTCAACAATCACATTGATAATATCACAGATCATTTTGCCAACCACTTCACTGACATGTTGTCCACCTGTGACTTCATACAGCATGTAGTTGGCCCTACTCACAGACACGGTCATACTCTTAAAGGAGAATTCCCATTTTTTGGGCTGCACTGCGCCTGCACATGCCAGTGACTGCAAGTAGTTAGGTTGCGTAAAAATCCCAGATGATAATAACAACACAACTTTGAGCTAACAGGGGAATAGCACAAAGTTTTACGGTAGATAATGTCTTATTTAGAGGCTGCACTGCCGTGGCCCTTAGCGCTCCCCTTATAAGAGCGTGTGTGGATATACCCTGATCTCCAGTGGATTAAATAGCATCAGATGGACTCCAGATTACATCAAGCTTCCTGGGATCAGTATATAACCATATTTAACCTTTGAAATAAGGTCAAGGTTTCAAAAAATGTGAATTTCCCTTTAAACTAGTCTAAGGTTTCTAAAGGCCTTGATATAACCTTAAACTCCATCCTAGATGGCTGGCTGGCTTCCAGTGAAGCAAAGAATTGATTTTAAATTTTGAATTTGCCCTATTTCTTATGGGGCTCATACAGTCAGTCCACATGGACGCAGAAACTTTGCCCAGTTCAAGCCCACGTCCACTAAGTACCCACATAGCCTGCACTTAACCCATGTGGGGCCCAGATGGACATACTGGCTGGGCTGAAGGCAGCTGAAGTGATAACCTGCTTTGCTCATTCTGAAGATTTAGTGTCATTACTAACATTCGGGCCATACTTCCTCTATTTCTGTAATTGATCACCAAAGTCAATTTCTATAATGAAGATATATAGGTCTCTGAAGCCCAACAAAGTTTCATTTAACTTTTGTGTATCACCACGACTGACTTCAAAACAGCTTTCCATCGATTCCATTGACCAATAAATGGACGGTTGTTGTCATTGGTGTTCCAGTCGAGTTTTCCTGTCTGCTTCCTCCAACTGTGACAACTAATCTATGTCCATCAATGGCCACTTGGAGAACGGCGGGCTACCTTCACACTGGGGGAGGGTGGGAAGTCACTGGGGAGGAACAAATGCATTAGACAGAGACAAATGTTCTATTGGCATTTACATTACAGAAAGCCTGTCAATGCTAATAGCATCAGGCTAGCCATTCCTCACACATACACACATTCCTCTCCAGGGGCAGAGATGGATGTGATATCAGCATTTGTCTCTCTTTCAGTCTGTTTCTCTCTCTGTGTTTAATTGCAGGAGGTCCTGGAAGGTGCAGCACTAGTGACTGATCAGGATTGCTAGAAAACAGCCCAGGAAAGCAAGGGGTGGTGCTGGGGGGGAGGTGAAGGGATGCAATAATAAAACTCCCTTGTGTGTCCTAGAAGCTAAACTTCATGTTATTCATTTCTTTTTCCACTCTCTTTGAGTCTCTCCGACCCAGCATACTGTCATTTGTTGTCCATATACCTCCAACTTAATCCTTGGGGTTTAGCTGTACTCGTCTGCCTTTCTCTTGCTATTTTTTCTTTCTCTTTTGCCATTAACCAGAGTCTTCTTCCCACACTTTCTCTCTTTTACCAAGTCCCCACTGCTTCTGCTCCACAATGATTCTATGACACAGTGCCTGCTGTATATCCACTAACTTTATGTGTAAAATGTAGGCACTGTCACTACCTGATTGTTTACTTCTAGATTGAGGCTTCAGTTGTAGTAACTGAAACATGACGTACTAGCTCCACTGCATTTGCACACTAGTTAACGGGATTGCTAATAAGCAGTGTTGGGTAATATTACTTTTAAAAGTAACTAATTATATTTCAAAAATTACAGCCATTACTGAAACCATATGGGGGCCACAAAATTTTCAATTCAAGCCCATGTCCACTCAGTACCAGTCATACTTACAGCTGTACCATATTCTGACATATTGTAATGCAGTGGGAAAATATTGTATCCTTACTCAAATTGTTACAATTCAGTGCATATTTTGGATTTGTTTTGAATGCTGCTTTGCCTTCATAATGTTTAACCCCCCCAAAAAAATCACCCGTCACACATTTAACACTGTGACTTCCATTTACCTTGTTGCATGAATTATACATTACGTTAAGATTTTATATTGAGTTTTTAATTATTGTAATCCATTGGGTTTTACAGTCAAGTAACAGTGAAATATATTTAAAAAGACTAAAGTGGGTGTTGTGAGATTGTAATAGAGGGGAATTCACAAACAGCTTGTTGTCAGTGGGAGTCTTTAGTGCGATAATCAACCTTAGCATTTGCAAATGGGTCTAAATTGCTCAATATGGCGAAGGGAGACCTCCAGTGAAGTTACACTCACATATTTATAGCACACTTGACTTAAGAAATTATTAGCACATAACAGTAGTGATCACTTCTTCTCATTGGATATGAATAATAATGTTGCCTGTGATCTGCTACGACACATTCAAGGTTACTCTCTTAATTAGGAAGTTCTGAAACTTTTTAAGCAGTTTACCATCATTACACAAGAATGTCTTGTTTTTTTTCCAATACAGCAGGTTATTAATATTCATCAGCACTACATGTTTCACGTTTAAGGAGACCTTTAGAATACCACAGACTGTTTGTGATGTTCAACAACGTCAGGAGTTCTTTTCTGTGATGAAATGTTGTGATTGTCTTTGTTGGTGTGACCACTTATCCTCAAACTAGCTTGTCTTCTTCAGCTGCAGGTAAGCAGTGATTGCTTCTATTCTCTGAGAGCCTTTTGACAACCCTCAGAGGGCAGCTTGTTGCATTCAATCAAATGTGTCTTATAACTGTGAGACTAGCTGGTGAACACTGGGTGTGCCTATCATACAAAAGCCCTCACTCTTTGATGCTGAAGAGATTTACAGCAAAACCCTTTGTTTATCATTTTTCATAGCTGAACAATGGAATATATTAATCATACTGTTGTATTTAAACAGGAATATTTTATATACTTAACTTTTTTCTGTTTTTGATATTTCCTGAACATTAACTAATTGTGTGTAGTGTGTACTCCCCATACTTGCATAGGTTTCCTCCCATGACAAAAAGAAAAAGGAAAAAAAGTGTGTTATGTTGTCTCCTGTCAGTGTCCTGAAATAGAAGTATAGAAGCACATAGAAGCACAGTGGTCTCCAGCACAGTGGTTGCCCACTTGTCCTTATACTTAATACTTAAAGTCACCTTCCTCAGGTTTTCCAAAGTTTCAGCACAACTTTACACAAGTGAGGAAAGTGAATTTGATTGGCCGCTATCGAGTGGGTGGGATGTTCAATTTTTTGGGCGGGACACTGAATGTTTG
>JANJYP010061189.1:0-11553 GCA_024605115.1 Rastrelliger brachysoma
AACCAAGACCTTGTGGTGTTATGTATTTAAAATATAATTGAGGTCTATCAAGAGCTTTAAAAATTGCATTCAATACATACTGAATAGATTAAAGGATTCTGAATGTAGCCTGAAAAATAAGGTATTTGAACATATTTACCCCCTATTAAGTATAAAGTGACATCCAAGAATAGAGTCCGCCGTGAGCTGGTATTGAATAAGAAATTGGCGCTTTTGTGCTGTAAGCTGCATTGATAGGCTCTGCTCACCAGACGGGGGAATCCATGAGTGAGTGTGACACCTGCGATAAAGGCTTCAGGATTAAGTCTTGTTATATGCATGTTGAATTGCTGGAACTCCCTAAGTCTCCCTCCTTAAGCTAATCCCTCAGTGACTGGAAATAACATTTTTACAAGGAGGTGTCTGAGGCAGCCAGCTGGTTTAGTTCAAAGGTTGGAAGCAGCTGATGTCCTGGACTTTGTGTTTCCAGAACATGAGGTACACATTAGGGCACGAGCATGATTGTTGATAAGTTCCACTGACGTGATACACTTACACTAAGAACAATGTAAATCTGTGAGCTCTTCGTTGCTGACTTAACAGCTAACCTCTTGCTTGTACAGGTGGATTATATCGCTGCAACAGATGGACAAATTTTTCAATCTCATGCTGCTGCTCAAAACATGAGAACAGACTTTAAACCACTCGCAAACATGCAGTGACTTTTTACTGCATTACAACCATTCACTAGGCCTTGATTAGAAAATCCTTTATTTCATCCACAAAGAAAGAAGACAGCAGATATGCCATACTGCACCTGTGACAGTATGTTCCAACATGTAGAGTCTATTAAACATCTAACGTGTCTAACAGCTGAAAACAAGTGAATCTGAGGCACACAGACAATACTCAATGATCTCCACTAATCCTTTTTGTCCTTGGGGTGTTTGCTTTGACCTTAGTGTGGAAATGATTTGTGTGAAAGTCTTGCGTTACGTTGCGTTACTTGAAGAAATCATTTAAAATGAGGACACAGTCAATGCACTTGTTTCTTGTATCAGAACATGCCTTACGTTGTGGGTGTGCTTCAGATCAGCGGGGGGTACCGAGACAAGGCTATTCATGATCATAGTCCTTAGTCAAAATCACAGCTCCCTCGGGATGCTCACCTCCCTGACCGGTTCTGGGCTGGAGGCGAAGGTCATGGTGTTGTGACCTGTCGGGCTGTGCGAGTGTGGGAAGAAAGAAGGGATGTAGGGCATGGCAGCAAGCAAAAGAGGACTGCTCTGGGAGCCTTCTTCATGGGGTATAGGTATCACCACGTCGTCCTGGTCCCACACGTGGAAGGCATTGTGGGAAAACTGATGCGTTTGTAGAGGAGGGTGATGGAAGGGCGTGTGCCGCGGGCGATTGCCCGTGTCCTTGTTTTCATCACCGTGCGGACCTAAAACACAATCTAAACAATAGAGACAACAGGAATAGATTTAACAACACTATATATAAAATTATATGAGGACAGTGGTAAGATAAAAAATTTTTAGTCCCACAGTGGATAAAGGTTAGATTTAGGGTTACCCTCAAACTAGGGTTTGAGCTGGGGTTAGGTAGGTTACCCCAAACTAGGGGTACCACTGCAGTCTCCAGGGTTAGGGTTAGGGTTAGGAGGTTAGGTGCTATACTAATTTGAGGAAAAATAGACTAAAAATATTAATATCAAACTGAGCTAGTTATAATATCTGAACACTGTGCTGAGATTGCGAGCAAGTGAATGCTAGTTGGCAAATTAGCAAAGTAATGGTCAAACAGTTTGAATTGATAGCTAAAAATAATGAATACATGGCTAAAAGTAGGATATAGGATGAATGGTTAACATGTATTAAACTGTTAAAATAGTTAAAAGTAACTGGTAATTATAGGAACTTTAGCTTTTTCCTCTTGTACAAATAACTTGATCAAACTAGCCTAAACCCTTACATGTGAAATATATAAATATATAAACATTACTAGGCTACAGCAACCATCACTTATTATGATGTCACTTTAGATTAACCAATTTGGAACATGATAGGTGGCTGATTGATTGACCTTTTATTATTATTATTATTATTATTTGTGTGCTGTGTTCCTGAAAATAACCCTGCATGTAAATAGAACAGATCATCCATACTATATTACACATCTTAAATGTACTATTTTTTTTTTATTTTCAGAAGACAATACCTGCTATGTCAATGGCCAAATCCTTGATGAGATGTCCAATAATAGCATAAGCAACTGCTACTACTACCAGAGCAGCCATGAGCAGGTAGAGCACTGTTTTAGGCAGTGGGATGAGGTCCTTCGGTGGGGGCTTGTACTGTGCGTACAGAGGGTCGTCCAATGTAGAATATGGATAAGCTTGTACTTCACCCGTGGAGTTCAACCCAGTCAAATTATAGCCATTCATGATTATAGGAAATTATTATTCCAACCTGAGGATGACCGTTTTCTTTTATATTCTTCCTTTCACTCAACACTGAGCCATTCTCCACATTGAGAGTGATCCTTCCATGAAGTATAGCAAATGTCCGACAAACTCTCAAATTCTGCAAAGAAAATAAGAGAAACATGTCAACATAAAGTGGAATTAATTCAGTGAAAGCAGTAGAATACTTTTAATTTCTCTTCCAACCTTATATTGTAGCTCCACATCATAGATTTTCAATGAAGTGAAGCGCAGCTGTAGTTGATGATGATGGTGCGTTCACGTCGTGCTCGCCGCTCCTCTGCTCTGTCCTTGGTGCTGAAATGACTCTCTCTCTCTCTCTCCCTCTCTCTCTCTCTCTCTCTCTCTCTCTCACCGATATTCTATTACAGCTCCACACGCAGCCTCTCGTGTACGTGTGTGACAGGCTTTATACGTCGTTGCATGTGTGCCCTTAATTCCTTCAAGTTATACCGAGAAGCTCCAGTGTAACCTATAGAGGAGAATGCACTATACATCCGATGATCCGAGATGTTTGGAAAGCTTCTCTGAACCTTTAACCCTAAACTCTTTCCACACGCTCACTTCACCGTGAGAAACATTTCTAAGTCACGTGAGCATGCTAGCCAGACAGGTAAGTGTGCAGTATTTAAAAAATCATCAAAATATAAACACTATATAGGTTAAAAAATATTATGTATGTAAAAGTATTATAACCAATATGTAGGCTAGTTAAACATATCAGAAATACTCATTATGCATACTGGCTTCTTTAAAAGTATTATATTACTATATTATATTTACTAACAAATACAGGTAAGAGTAGCTTATCTTGATGCTGCTCATCAATGTGAAACCTATTTTAAATACTTAGGTAGATTAATACTACTGCATCATATTATATAAGTGTATCATATGTTTTTTTATAGCCCTATTTTTTTTATAACATTTGTACTTCACTAGGAACTAATCATGATTCATCTCTAAGTGTTTGACAACTTTATGAACCACATTCAAACTCTCACCTATGGTCAATTACAAGTCTCCACATCACCTAACCTCTCAACACAGAGAACAGATTTGTGCTGTGAGGTAACTACCGATCCACCCTCTAACCATATTCACTATCAAGACAAACCAGGGAGATGGATTTATATTCAAATCATCAGCATCAATTACACTAATGTGCCTTAACCCTTTCCACAAAGGCTGTGACACTCCAATCCACAGGTCGTAAACACTAAAATCCCCAAATCATGAATCATAATCTATATTTTCAGTCATAGGATTATCCTATTTGTCCCTTTCTAAAGGCCTAAAGATTGTCAATAGAGAGTATGAGGTCTCATCACGATATTGACAGAGCTTCTAAACCGCTGAGGTTCTAATCCAGATGATTGTTGGAGATGAAAAGCATCCTAATTATGGGAGTATTAGAGCGCTTGTATAGCTGCTGCTGCTGCTGCTGCTGGAGTGTGGATGAAAGAGCTAGAGGGAGACCAGGAGACAGCAGCCGTCTTCCTTCCTCTGCCCGACGAATCAGTTCATTCCGCATCACAAGGGAAGCATCATGTGGACCTCCATCAGAAAGGACACAGCACACACAGTCCATTTGGGGTACAATTAGTCACAGCAAGTCACATCTACACATACCCAAAAGATGAAAGGCCATCGGTCTCCCCTACCACCCCCATTCCCCTAGAAAAAAAAAAAGAAAATAAAAATGAAAAGCAAGCAATTTCCTTATGTAAGCGCCATGTAGAACACGCCTGGGCATCATGTACGGCCAGGGATTTGCCGGTTCTTTAATTCCTCTCTACTTCAAAGTGCCAGCGGCAGACATGCAATGAAGCTGGAGAGGATGGAGGGTCTTTATGTGTCCGGCGGTTTTCCCACCCCTTCACATCCCTCGTGCCATGATGGATTTAAAGAGAAAGACAAAAAAAAAAAAACAGGAGATGATCTGCTTAGTGCTGTGGAGGATATTTTGTGGGGGTCACTTCTGAAGTAGAGAGATAGAGGAAGATGTGGGAGATGAAAGGGAAGTGTGTGTGTGTGTGTGTGTGTGTGTGTGTGTGTGTGTGTGTGTGTGTNTCATATTCACCTCATTGGAAGTTTTCATGGTTTACATGTGGGGTCGTAGCTGATTTAACTGGTTCTTGACAGTGACCAACAGGGTATTGAGTATTATTTTTATTGACTGATTTTTTTATACAGACGTATAAATAACATTAAATCAATACTCCTACCTAAACCTAACTTGAACACACATGCAGGTTAGAGATAGAAGTAAGTGTAAACAGCTGATCTTAATAAACATATCAAGGACACAAAATATCATACACGCATAAGGACACTATATATACCATCTACATGCAACTTCAAAAAAAAAAAAAAAATACAACCATAAGAACCCAATCAGTATCAGTACCCAAGTCAAATTGGGTCTAACATTTCTCCATGTGGCTCCAAGTGAGTAGTCTAGACTTGAAAGTATGTGGAGACTTTCCTCTCTGCAAACATCATTAGCTCTGTAAGGTTGAATGGGCGTTGGCGAGTGACTTCACTAATCTTGGATATTAACGCTATTTTTAAGTCATTCCTGTGTATTTTTGGACATAAGTTGGCTTCAGTATCTTGACGAACTTGAAGAAGTCTATTTTATTTTCCATATCCTAACAATCACACATTTTCCTCAAATGGAGCTTTACAATCTGTACGTCACATCTGAAACAAAAATTCCATCAGAAGTGTCACACTGGTCTCTTTTATAATAGATTTACAGCTGTTCACTCTTTTCCATTTCTGAATGATTGATTGAACAAGACTCCAGTGGACATTTAGTGGTTTGGAAATTTTTCAAACCACTTTTCTTTTTTTTTTTCAATCACACAGAGTTAAAGGTTTCGCCACATGTTGGACCATCCAAACACAGCTGTATTTTTACTATGACTAATGAAACCCCTTGATGACACACATATGAGCTCCATTTAACTTAATGATGTAACTCCTAGACAGGATTCGGGTGTGAAACATTAAATGGGATGAATAATTATGCAAACATGCATGACATTAGAAGTTTTTTTTTTTTAATTAAATCTACTTGAAATACATCTTAAACATCACTTCCATAATAATAACCAGATTTTTTATAATTATATTTTTTATTAACACTCCGCTGACTCTTTTCTTCTGTGTTTAGGCAAAATTGAGCTCCACAGTTCTCCTAACCCTGTTTAATTCTCCTATACCAGGATGTTCAGGCTTTACATATATATCCCCTCACTGAAAACACCTGAGCTTCTGCTTTTCACTGTTTATGATTCACTTAATGTAATACAAAACCACACTCTTACAGGCCTGACCCAGACACTGCGACAAAGTCACTGAAGCTGACAGAACGTACTGTAAATAGCATAGACTGTTGCTGTGTGGACACTGTATTTCCCACAGCAGAAGAGTGAGAGATGCTGATAGAAATATAAATGCACAAACTGTAATCCTGTGCTCCATATTGAAATTCATCTTAATTATTTTTTTTATTTAATCCTCTGCAATCTCGCTATACCGTCTAATACAGCAGGTATTTTTGTGAGGCAACTATACAAAAGTTTTCCCTTGACTTAAAAAGTTGACTCTTTAATTTAGAATGTTGTTGTTTCCATGGTAGAGACCATTGGAGTATTTCTTCATCCTGGATGTGTTTCAGGTTCCTCGTGGACGACCGCATGCTTTGAATCTGAATGTCCCGACAGAGGACACTTTGACACAGGTGCAGAATTATGTAATGTTACAAAGTAACGTGCAGTCATTTGCCATCTGCTCCGTGCATTTGTTAGATTAAGCTTGTTGCACTGTTGATTCTAACCAAGTCGTATCATTTCAGTCTTGTGTAGTCTAGGGCTACAGGATTAAGGCTTGAAGTATTTGACATAATGTTTCTTTGTTTTCATTTTCATCACTCATCCATTTTAGTGTGTATTTCAGTTGATCCCAATGGCTAAACTGACTTAGAATGCTCATCTTTTCACCCCTGCTTGCAAAATATCTCAAATATTTGTCCATAAATGTCCATAAAGTTAGAAAAAAAATAATCTGCTGTCTTCTTGTTGCCTTTCATAGGGATTTACAGCTATGATTAGAGATTAAATCAAAGACATGACACTGCTAAACATTTGCCAAATATGAGCAACGACAACTATTCTCACACTGATTTTGGTTTTGTTTTTATCTTACATAACAAAAAAAAGCCTGGTCAGTTACAACATGTTGTTGCTATTTTTAGTCTCGATTTCCTATCTTCTCTGTTGAACTCATGACAAAGGCACGAGCTAATATGACGACGGGGGTTCGAATTGCAATGGAGTCAGAGGAGGATTAGCGGTGAAATCCTCACCCCAGCCACAACACGGAAGGCGGGTGACAAAAGAAGGAAAGCGTTTTGATAAGGGGAGAAGAAAATGCAAGGAATGAGGTGATGTAGGGTGAAATATTTGCAATCCTATATATAGAGATGATAAAGGTAATTCCACAGTATGTAGCTTTGTATCATTCTAATACAGAACTGTATAATCTTTTCAGCAGAGGTGCAGGTAACATCTGTATTTAATGGTGATGTGTGACACTTTAAATAACTTTGAAACTGTAATATGAAACAACCTGAGTGAAAACAAGTTGAGTTACGCTGTGATTTTAATCCACAACTAGCATTCTGACATCTTCACAAAGCACCAGTCAGTGCCACAATTTCATACTTACACCTTTTTTTTTTAAGCCACTGATAATTAGGATAAAGCCTTATATTATAACAGAGGATGAAATATGATATATATAAATATTTGAAATACTTTAAACTTTTATTTACCAACATTTTGAATTTCTGGTAAATCATGCAAACTTATGACATCATCGTGATAGAGCCGGTAAACAGAAACCGATAAATTAAATGGCATCATCTGTATAACTAGATCCAATTTTAAATAAGAAGAAGCTTCACAGGCAATTCCAAACAAGTAGTGTTCATTAATGCTTTGTTGCTTTACAGTATTACTGTAGATCTGTATTGTATCTCTGTATACAGTGACATGTCTGAATCATGACCTCATTTATAACTGTTAATACTTCACTTCAGAAAAATGATCGTTCTTATTGTCTACACATCTGGGATTACTGACAACTTGCTACAATGTTATGATTGAGAGTAGAAAAATAGCCCTCTTTGGAAATTTTAAAAAACTACATCTGGATTAATTAATTACACTCCACAAGTTCCTTTCAAAAAATAAAGCACTCGGAAGAAAAACAAACATTCCAACATCGTTACAGATGACAGGTTGAGTCGAAAATCATCTGAAGACTGCCGAGTCGACACGCGAGTTATATTTTTCACTCCTGTTGGTCTAAGAGTGGTGGTTCATGAGAGGTCGGATCTATTTGCCGACAGTGAAGGATTGCAACCCGGTGATGACTCTACCAAGGATGAGGGCGTGGATATCATGCGTACCTAGAGGATGAGACAACAGATATGAAAAAAAACAGCATGTCTTGCAAAACTATGCAGCAGTTTTGAGGCAATTTAGTAAAAAAAAAAAAAAAAAAAGAAGAAGAAGAACTTAAATGTGTGTAAATCTGTGTAAGTCCTCCTCCTCACCTTCGTATGTATTAACGGATTCCAGGTTCATGACGTGGCGGATGATGTGGTATTCGTCCGCTATGCCGTTTCCTCCCAGCATGTCTCTGGCCTGCCTGGCGATGTCCAGAGCTTTACCGCAGCTGTTCCTCTTCAGCATGGAGATCATTTCTGGAGCGGCTCTGTTTAACAAGTGTGAATTATTAAACGCCCGTTAGAATTCATTGTGATAACTTTAGCCCCCTGACATTTCATCTAGCTCCTTTATGACAAAATACTTGCAAACAAATTGAATATGATATTTGTTGTGCCTGGTTCTTCATTGAATATGCAACTAGACCTGATTCAATATTTTTTTGTTTTTTTGTTTGACGATATATTGTCTCAGAAATAATCGTGATAAACGATATTATCATGTATCGTCATTTGAAGATCATTATTATACAACTGATATAATGATATTAATATGTGAAGTGTGGCAATATTGAGGTCAAAAAATGTTCATGCTCATTCATTATTGTGATACGCTTATGTGCAATGTTTGTGACACTACTGCTATAACGTCAAACCCAATCACACAACTAAAATTTGATGTTGTAACCCTCCTTTTGTTACACAACTGAGAACCAGATGTGGCAATTATTTTTTCCTTTTTTGACCGGACAGAAGGAGGTCAGAGGGAAGTCAGCTTAAGAACGGTGACTCAGGACTTACTGAAAGGCAAAGTCATAGACCACAACTGAAAAACACAGCTTAAATTCAGACGTTAGTGTCAAATAGAGGGGAAAGTTGTCTTTACTTTTTCTCATCGATGAGTCTCCCCAGCTGCAGACAGGACTGTAGGCCGATGGTGATCTCTGTCAGCATGTCCGCCATTTTCTTCTGCATCAGCTGATTTCTTGCTAGTGGAACACCAAACTGGATTCTGTGTTTTTTTTTTTTTAAAGAAAACACAGACACAAATAAATAATCAGATCCATTTAATGATGACATGTGACATTAGAGTTCACCCTAACCTGTCGAGTGTGTACTGACGAGCCGCATGGAAACAGAACTCTGCAGCACCCAGTGCGCCCCAAGCAATACCATAACGAGCGTTGTTCAAGCAGCCAAACGGACCCTGGAGGCGAAGAAAAAAAAAAGAGCATCATTAGCAGTTACATCTGTATGTAAAGTAGGATTTTAAATGTTCACACAAAGCTGAAAACCTAAACTTACAGCCAGGCCGGAGACATTAGGAAGCAGGTTCTCCTCTGGGACCTCCACCTCGTCCATGAGGATCATCCCGGTGGCAGATGCTCTCAGGGAGAACTTTCCCTCGATCTTTGGGGTGGAGAGGCCTTTCATGCCGCGCTCCAAGATGAAACCGCGGACCTTCCCGTCCTCGCATTTGGCCCAAACCACAGCGATGTCCGCCACTGGGGAGTTGGTGATCCTGGTGGAGATGGAGGTAAGATTGAAGTGTGACAATGTAGTACAGTGAGAAGGTTAATAAGTTATCAGCTACAGAAAATTTACTGTAATCTGTTCTGCATGTGTTGTTTTTTTTACAACCCATCAAAAAATTGTCTGAATTTATTTTTCTTTAGACATTAAATAGAAAAATTACATTTAAAATACACTATTAAAAAAACAGTATTTCTATTGTGAAGAGCTCCCCCTTGTGGTCATTTAATAACATTGACTGAATTTGTTATTAAATGTTAAAAAAAAAACAAAACAACTACTTTATCTTGGAAATTAAATTAAATGTTCCAAAAAATGTCAACACAATATATTAGATTAAGCTAACATCAATAAAAGAGAGGATGTGTTAATGGTTGCTGTGTGTCATTCAATTGACAAGGAATTAGATTATCAATGCAAGCAAACCTGACATTATTATCATTTTTCAGGCAATTACAGTCATGCTGGCACTTGATTCAACTATTTTAATTTATAATAAAAATGTCTCTAATGATGCTGTTTGAACCTGCTCCTGCTATGATACATTCCTGCTGGGGTAGAGGTAAAAAAAAAAAAAAAAAAAAAAGGTCAATCTGGATACACGCACATTCCTGTTGCAGTCATGTGTCGGCCGAAATTATAATCCTTTGTCTTTTCTCACGCTTTCAAAGATCACAATGTGTTAATACACATCTTTGATACTGACAGTTTTATAGGATGTATATTGTTTAAGAAAAGGATACAGGATTGCAAAAAAAAAGTTTAAAGTTTAATTTGCATCCTTCACTTAAGAGATTATTTGATATTCAGATTGAGATTTAGAGTTGTTGTGGTAACGTAATATGTATATACACAACCTGCAATTGTGATTGAGACTCCATTTATTGAGACATTTCGGGAAATAAAAACAAAACAAAAAAGACACGTCATCTCTATTATCATCCATATATAAGGTACTTACCAGGTCTTGGAGCCAGTGAGAGTGTATGTACGACTGGATGGGTTGTATTTAGCTTTAGTTTCCATGCTGCCGGGGTCGCTACCGTGGTTTGGCTCCGTCAAACCGAAGCAACCCAGGATCTCTCCACGAGCTGACAGAGGTGACAGAAGAGAGTGATTACAATGTATGGATTACTCACAAAGAGCTCAGTCACTTTATTACTGGGTTTTAAGGGTTAAAGTATGTATTCAACATTTCCACAATATTATAGAACGTTCAGTAAGATGTTGCTGTTTTTTCTTCTTACCCAGTCTTGGGAGGTACTTTTCTTTCTGCTCATCTGTGCCGTATGCGTTAATAGGATGCATGACCAGTGATGACTGCACACTCATGACTGAGCGATAGCCGCTGTCCACTCTTTCTACTTCTCTGGCAATCAAACCATAGGCTACGTAGCTCGTCCCAGCACATCCATAACCTTTAAAAATAAAGCATCACAGGAAGATTAGTGTTACTGTTAGTGTCGTTATAAACAGTTAAGGTTTGTAATGACACTAGTAAGGATAATAAAACTTAACAACGTCAAAAATAATTGACTGAATGGATTTGTTACAGGCACGCCATACACACAGACACACACACACACACACAGACACACACACACACACAACTGATCAAAGTCCATTCCACACAGAATTTGGCTGTTTTACAATAGATGTTGTAACTCTCCATAAAAAACAAATCCGTAGTCTGTTTTGCTTTTAGGTTGTCAAAATGAGATTTAACAGCTCATATTGTGTGTGTGTGTGTGTATGATTTCCTCTCTAACACACATACCTTTAATGGTAGGGCCAAGGACACCCAGCTCCCCCATCTCTGACACGATTTCCCTGTGGAACACTGAAAGAAAACGACACATCTGGTTACAGCTGCAAATAACAATTACTATCACTGATGATTCAATATTTTAGTCTATAAAATGTCTGTAGATGAAGAAAAAAGTGCTAATTATAAAGTTTTTTGTCTGACTAACAATCGAAAACTTATTTAAATATTCAGTTTAAGATTTTTTTTTAAAAAAGCAGCAAAAAAAAA
>JANJYP010061191.1:0-13376 GCA_024605115.1 Rastrelliger brachysoma
GAATATTTTGCACAATATCATGTTATATTTTACCTAAGACAAACGTTATATTTTCAAATGTACATTGAAAATATAACGTATAATAATTATTAAAAGGTATTTTATTGAAACTGAGAATTACAAGAAATCCTCAAAATAACTTTATAAAACTAATCTCTTGAAATATAACATTTTAAAATATTTTCATTTTTATATCCTTTTAGGAAAAGTTGTGAAATTTCAAAATAAAATACATTTGTGGTGAAAATNATCCTTTTAGGAAAAGTTGTCAAATTTCAAAATAAAATACATTNCCAAGTGGCGGGCCGGTTCTGGCCCACGGGCCGCATGTTTGACGCCCCTGCCTTAGGGAGTGAAACACTGCAATAATTTAATAAAACAAAAATAATTAAACCAGACAGTGTATGGGAGTCTTTTTGCATGTTTTTTGATAACAAATTCCTAAAATGCAAAGAACACACAAAGATAAATAACTCTTTTTATACAACACAGAGGTGTGCAATTTGTAAACATTTAAACTGATTGCTTTTCATTTGCATAAGTGAATCAGAATGTATTTTACTTAATATAAACAATGTTGAGTTGTGGTTAAGTGGAACAATACAATATGGAACAACATTTGAGGAACAAAGGAGATAACATACAAGCAGTTAAAGCAGCATACCTTTGCAAAGGTGCTGAAAATCTCCTTGGTCACCTTGACTGTCCTCTTCCTTTCACCGTCGTACACAAGCTTTGATCCAACCGGAGTATTGGCCTGGGTGACGATGGCCATGTTGAAGCCATTGCACTTGCTTCTCAGCCGAGATCTGGGGAAACACAAGCATTTTGTTAAATAGTCCTTGAAAGTAGTCAGGACTGTTGACACTGACTGGTGGGTCAGTTTAGTTTTCTTTTTTGAAGGGAAAAAAAATAAAAGATTTGTGAATTGGCAGTACTATTTCACTTCCATAAAATATCTAACAGGAAAAGAAGCTTCAGAAAAAATAAATCACATGGTTATTTTGAGGACATTGTTCCTCTTTTTAAACCAGACGGTTCTTTTTATTTTTCACTTCTCCTTACATGAAGTTGTTCTTTCCATTTATACAAAATGGAAATGGAGACAAACCTCACATAGATTTTTGTTTAAACCTTTAAGAGGATGTTGGCTTTTTTTTTTTTTACCGAAGTCCTTGAGAATTGTTGTCTTGCTTCCTCCAGGGTTTAGAGAGCTGCTCTTTTACTTTGTCGATGACTTCCCTGTTGATGACACACATATACAGACATAGACACAACCACAACCACAGGCATATAGACACAGACACACACACACACACACACACACACACACACACACACACACACACACACACACACACACACACACACACGCACACGCACACACACACACACACACCAGACATACAGTCAGGTGTATATTCGCTGGTGAGGAAATCATTTAATTTGATGAAGATATAAACAAAAAGGTCACTCAAAGATCCTCTGAAACATACAACATACATTACTTTGAACAATAACATGTTTCATATGATTTTTCATTAAATAATTATAAAAAACTATTTAAAATATTTAAAATGTCATGTAGTGCTTTTCATTCCAGAATATATGTATATGCAAATATATTTAATCACAGAAATTGAACTGCTAGATACAAAATGTCTCCGTGGGCATGGTCAGTACATGCACACTGCACGCACTGCAAGTTGTCATACCACACTTGATGGCTGGTTTGCAAAGCAGTTGTCATGTTGCTTATGCTGCTTATATAGGCACACCGTTTAAAAGGTCAATGTGAAAACAGCCTTCTAGTGTCACTCTGAATATACATTATTCTGCACAGTGAAGCTCAAACATCTAATTGAAAGAACTTTAAGGGAAAACCACGAGTGCTTGCTCTCACCTGCAGCCTTTACAAACATCACTCAGTTTGCCGGGACCTTTCTTTTGAGGAGGCGGTTTGTAAAGTTCGACATCACTGTGGAAACAAAAATGAAACCAGAAAACAGATCATCAAATCAGAACTGGGCTGACATTTCCTTGGCATCATAACTGTCTGTCTTTAATGTCAGACAAAAACTAGAGTACAAAGAGTACAAAAGAGTTTGATCACAAGATGTTTTTCTGTGCTTTTAACCTGTAGCCCTTTGAGATCTTTTTGATGAAAAGGCCACTATAAATAGAATGTAGTACTGCATGTGTCATTATTTTCATAAAGTCATCTTTCATTTCATTTTAACTGACAATTAATTAACAAACTAGTGAATCCTACTATCTCAACTTACCCGAACAATGTGAAATATTAAACCAACCCAAGAGTCATAAATCAGTCATAAATCTTATCACTGTATATCTATTTTCATCAGTAAAGATAACATTAAAAAAGAGCAGCACTGACAGATGATGAATACATTTAACTCAATACTTAATAAAGGAAAGAAAAAAAGAGAATAAAGTGGAATATAAGAGCTCCCTTATTCACATGTTTTTCAGTTTTGAAGCTAGTTTTTCTAATTTAATCATTTCTGTTGCAATACACATGGTGAAATGTGGCAAATGTTTGATGGACAGACCTTTACCCATAAACTGCCCTTGTTTTACATATGTGACAGATAATTAGCACCTGACACACCTATAAAACCTGTCTGTAGTCTGTTGACTGTAAATATTACTTATTATTATTACGACCCTGTTTCTGACAAGAAGAAAAGATGCCCAGAACTGAACATCTCACTAATTTATGTATGAAAAAACATATCTTTCAATTGTGAAAAAACCTAATAGCTGGACTATAAGACGAGAATCTATGAAAAGAGGTGTATAAAATCAATAAAACAAATAAACAAACAAACAAACAAAAAACAAGCAAATAGGTGTTTATTCAGATGAGTCTCAGTGTGTCCCAGCCTGTCCATTTTCACTTTGAGTNAAACAAGCAAATAGGTGTTTATTCAGGTGAGTCTCAGTGTGTCCCAGCCTGTCCATTTTCACTTTGAGTGACGTTTTAAATATTTTTGTATGTGTATGCAAACAAGGTTGTTTTCATCAAAAAAGACTTAACATTTTCTCCATCTAGAAACTTATCTTAAGAATTTATAAAGAGGGTATTAATCTAACCCTAACCTTAACCCATGTAAGTAATACATGACTCATATGTGTTAGTTAATCATAACTTCATATGATTAACTAACACTATAAAAAAATAATATATGATATGTAAAAAATATAATATATCAACAAGTACATCATACATTATTATAATTGATAACATGATGTTTCCTTATTGTTAAACGTTACTTTAATATATGCTTTGTAGTATTCTTATTATAACTTTCTTTTACCAAAAACAGATGAACTCACCAGTTATTCAGTCTTTAATGACATTTTCCATGTTCCTCTGCTAGAAGCTCTACTTTTAAGAGTGTGTGGCATTGTGAAATAAATCATGACATTGAAGCACAGTTACAGCGCAGGCGATTAAGAGTACCACTTACTTGTCGAGAAAGAACCAAGTGACAGTAGTCAGCAGGCTCCCCAAACAGAGGACTGTGAAGATCAAAGAGACATGTGTAGTCTGTTCCCTCATACCTCTCCCTTCCTGCTTTCTTCACCCGCTTGCCCCCTCACCTTCTGTCCCTCTGTGCCTTGCTTCACCTTGCTGAATACCTACTTGCTGTCCTCTGGCTGTGCCTCACACACACACACACCCACACACATAAACACACACACACACACACTCTCTCTCTCTCCACTGGGAAGGGTGTTAATCTTTTGCTCCTATGCTGTCTTCTGTTACCTTTTACACACACTATCACCCACCCCCCACTGACACCTCCCTCCAAACCCTCCCCCTCCTCTCGGTTTAACTAGTGTTTCTCTTCCTCCTTGGGTGAGTAAGACATGCCTCTTCTTTTATGAGCCTATCAGCTCATTCTTGTTCTTGTTCAGGCAAATCCTTCATCTTCTCTGCATCCTTACTTGTCTCTCTTTTCTCCTCTCTCTTCCTGTTTGTTTCCAGCTCAGCTGTGTTGAAATCCGCCTTTTGTTTATCTGCATCCTTTTTTTAACCCTTGATATATCCCTTAGGAAAACCCATCTTCTTTTTCTCATGTGTGCTTCTCATGTAGAAAAACTCACAGTCCTACTTTCCAGTGCAGTCTCACAGCTAAAGCTTCTTCCTCTGTACTCCGCCCCTTTAATGGAGCCCCAGCCTTTCGTGTGTGCTCCTCCTTCCCTCCCAATGCTATCCTCCGCCCATACCCCTTAAACCCCTCTCCCCTTTGCACAAAAAGGAAGCCGTAACATGAGTGCCCAGTACTGAATTAGCCCACAGTAGCCTCTTGACTGGTGCATGTGTGTCAGAAAACACGTTCAAAACCAATGAGTAGCAGAGTGGGCAAAGAGTACAGGCTTCCCATTCTATCACTGCAACTATTAATATCCATCTTCAAACTCTTAACTACAATCACAAAGGTTTCTTTTACACTATGTTAGACTTTACAGCAATCTCTGACAATAGATGACTGTTTCTCAGTTTGATAGATTGTAGGGGGTGAGGGTTGGGGGTTGGGAGAGGAAGGGAAGTTTTTCCCCTAGCTGACATAGAAACCTGCTTCTAACATGGTGGCACTGCTGGCTGAATCAGTGATACAAGGTAACAGACAGCAGAAATGACGTAAGTAGAAAGGCCAAGGCAGCTAGAAAAAGNTGAAGTTTTTCCCCTAGCTGACATAGAAACCTGCTTCTAACATGGTGGCACTGCTGGCTGAATCAGTGATACAAGGTAACAGACCAGAAATGACGTAAGTAGAAAGGCCAAGGCAGCTAGAAAAAGTGAGCCAAAACCAGAAAGTGGTGGGATTTGATGCCCAGTGAAACCATTACTCATCCTTTGTTTGTCTTTAATCGTGGAGCCCAACTGTGCAATGGACGGAGAGAGTAAAAGCTTGGAGGCATTGCTAGAGTTATGGGAAAATATGTTGAGCATTTCTCCATAAACTTCAGCACGCACAGATGGACACACCCAGTCGCCCTACATTCACCCCCCAATACACCCACACACACGCACACACACACTCCCGATCCTCAGTGGAAAACCTCATGCTGAGCTCCTTGCCCCAAAGTTGTAATGCTTGCTGAGTAAGCTGAATTGTACCAATCCTGCCACAACACACACAGAAAATCCATAACAACGGAGGCTTTGGAAAGTTTTTGTTTTGGCAGACGTCAGAGTTTGCAGTAACCTTGTCTCTTTGGCATTTCAGCTTTCTTTGCTGTGGCCGCACAAAAGACAGGCAATGATTATGTGACAAACTGGTTAATAAAATGTTTTAGCCATAAATCAATGAGTAATCCTTTGTCTATTTGTGGTTTGTGCTATGTTTGGTTTCACATGCCACTTGACTCTACAGATAAATAAACAATCTGTTCAGTAGATAAAAGGAGGAGGCAACAATCTATTTCTGTATTTATACACTGGGCGATGTCATGAGCAATATCAGTGAGATAGACTGAGTATGGGGATTTAATTTATTTTACTTTAATGTTTAATATCCATATGATTCAGACTTGTTTTGTACTGTGATGAGGATAATACTGTGGATGATGTGTCTGTTCTGCCGCGTAGATTGGAGGCCCTAAAGGCAGGGATGGTGGTAATTTGTTTCCTTGTTTTGTTTGTCTCATTTAACAAGAATCTAGGTGTAGCTCCTGCCATCTTCCAAGATGGGTCACAAATTTTTATTTATTTATTTTTCTCAGGCTAATAGTGCCAATAGAAACAAAAGGTTGTTAGCTTACTAAGATGACTTTCAAGGTTTCCCATAATTTCTAATCATAAGGATGGATTCAAATGTCCGATACTTATATTCAGTATTTTTCTGTGTGTGTACTGTTTTATTTCTTCTTTTAGACATAAAATAATCTCTTCCCTGAATGAAAATAAAGACAAAGTGTTTCCTGGAGTTATACTAATCAAAAGAGAGACAACATAATTGAGTATGAGAAGTCTGGCAGAAGATACACATTCATGACCTTTCATGCATCATGAGGTGCTAGCAGAAATGTGAAGAGAAATGTGGGAGAATGTGTTCTCTCCAGCATGAAAATAACAAGAAAGTTGTGGTAGATTGAAAAGCGGAGCCACAGCCCCATTTGTGGAAGAAGTATAGCAACCAGCACCTTGGTTATGTTTTGCTCTTATAAATTAAATATCCAGACTGGTTCATCTGGTTTCTCCTTGTTACAGATCATCCTCTAGCTTCCTGTGCACATTAGCTTATCACAGACAATGTTATTTCAGTCAGAAGAGATGAGAAAAAAGATGTTTATTACATATGTAAAACAAGAGAGACAAAGTCTTTGGTGCTTGAACTGCATTAGGACACCATCCCAGAACAGCCACAAGATAGATCCCCCAAAGTAAACGGTGCAATATAACCTTAAAAAACACCCAAAACCTCAAAACATATTGACCAAGCAAGGGTGAAATGAGCACTACTAAATGTTTTTATAACACTAAACCAGCAATTAGTACTGGTCAGCAGTGACCCAACAGAATGCAATGTGTAATCAGCCATCGATGACTTTCTCTTTTTTCCCATGATGACAATGATGATGACGATGACGACACATAAGTCAGCAATGACAGACGCAGATGTAACCACATGCCAGACTAAACATATTTAAAAATGATAACAGACTAATATTGAAAGTGTGCTACAAGATGGATGTTGTGACACCTAGATAATCCATCTCAAAATGCCAGACTTCTCTTTGTTGATTTTAATTCTGCTTTTAGCGAAGCATTCTTCTCAAGAAATTAAATGTTAACCCTTTAACCCTGTTTTCATGGCCAAGGCATTGAGCAGATGAAAATCCTCAAGTACCTTGGAGTTTACGTTGCAAAAAATTTTATGTCAATTTTCTACAGAGCGACAATGGAGCCAGTCCTACAATATAGTATCATCAGCTGGTTTGATAATTTAACAGTTAAATCCAGAGCTGAAATTTCAAGCTTTGTTAAAACTGCAGGAGAGATTATGAGAATAACACCCCCCTTTAATCCACAGGACCTTTTTGAGCAGGCAACAATTAGCCAGGCAAATGAAATTTTAACACAGTACTCATGTGTTAACAGTGAATATGCTCTTTTGAATTGTGGAAAGAGATATATGCTTCCTTTGTGCCGCCACCCTTTATCCACCAAGCTTCTCAACCATCAGAAATTAATGTGATGTTTCTGTATATGAACATATGTGTGTATAGAAATGAATGAATATTTATGATTCCAGGTAGTGTGCGAGTGAATAGATCAATAATGATATAAGGTTGTGATGTTAACTCTTATGAATGCTAGTGTGGATATGTACTGCAGTATTCTGTATGTGTGGGATCGCCTGTGTCTACTCCACCAGTCTTTTAACCTGATATATGTACTGCATATGTTTTTCATTATATGTTTTATGTGTTGCAACTCTTTCCCTCCGGGATAAATTTCTCCCTGATGGAGTCAAATGAAGTAACCTTAACCTTAACCTTAAACAAAACTCAAATTACGCCCCCTGAACATTGACCACAAGGGAATAAGTGAATTCGCATGAGAGAGAATAATACAGGGAGGAGTTTGCAACAAAATACCCCTGTTATGAAAAAGAGAGACTTCCTGCTTCATTTCCATTCAAGACTCCTTAAGCTGTTTAGCCACATTAAAGCCAGAGAAGAGATTTTTCAAGATGACACTGGTAATCTTGTAACACATGAGATTTCTAACCTTTACACATCTTGTGTGTGCCCCTAGCAGTCGTTTTTTACTCAGGATGGATCAATCATGCTTACATCTCCCTGAATAATGGATGATTGGTGGCTATTCAGCAGAGGAGTCAGTGTTAATAAAGATAAATCAGCAAATTATGCATGTTATAGCAGGTGATGTTTGCATAGTTCATATGTTTGTGTGTGTGTGTGTGTGTGTGTGTGTGTGTGTGTGTGTGTGTGTGTGTGTGTGTGTGTGTGTGTGTGTGTGTGTGTGTGTGTGNCATACCACCACACAATCTGAATACTGGACTTGTTTTACTGGACTGGTTACATTATTGAACTTTATGGTTGTTTTAGGAGTAGGACTAAACAACAACATAAACCTAGTCCTCTCCTCCCCTTCTGCATTCATATCCTGCATATTCTACATTTCATACTAACAATTTATTATTTCCATTGGTGGCTCATCCTCTACACCTGCAAATATTTCATGTGGGATTCTGCAGGGCTCAATACTATGGTCCACTTCTTTTTCGGATTTACATTTGGAGGAATCATAAACTTGTGTCTTTTCACTGCTACGCTGATGATGATATTCAAGTCTACTTCCTCCTTAATTCGTCTAACAAGGCTGATGTAACCCTATTACAGAACTGGTTCACAGTTTCCTTTAATTAAATGAGGACAAGACAAAAAGATAGAGCTTCTTTCGACACAGAACCATCTCCAATATTGGAGAGTCTGTTGATGCTTTGAAGATGCATCTTAAGACTCACTTTTATTCTCTGGCTCTGCACATAAACGTCTTCATGCTTACACAGTGGTGGAAAAAACGTTTTCGGACACCCCGTGAATTTGAAATACTGCATTAAGAATCATTTTTAGGTCTTCAAGTGCAATTTATTTTAGTACAGTCACAGCCAAAATTCGAAATAAAATTTAAAAAGACATTAATAAGTAAAATTGATTTGTTCCATAAAAAATACATAAGACATTTAGAGTAGCTATTGGGTCATTTTGGTACCAGTGATCCACTAATGAGGGCCATGATTTTTATCAAAAGACACAGAGACAAAGCACAGGAAACATATTTTCAGCCCAATGAGATTGTGTACAATCCCAATTGTGTATGTTTTTAAGCTTTTTTCCACCACTCTATGTGTCTGCCTTTAAGATAATATATAAACAGAATAAACTTGAAACTTGATGACGATGTTGTAGGGGACTCACGTTCCTTAATAAGACACATACAAGTCTCACTAATCAAAAACTCAAGGGAGGAAACCTGGATTAAAGTGAAAGCACCTTTAAATGTATGTAGGTTAAGGTTATGCATGTCTTGGATATGGCATGCGCCTCAGTCTCTGCGTGACTCTGTGTTTATATGTGCTTACTTGCTTGAATGCGTGTCTTTACTGTGCGCGTGTTTCTCAGATGACCCTCCACCCTCCCCGTCTCGCTTCTGCTGACAGGAAATATGAAAACCTCACACCACCTTTAGCAGTGATTAAACTGCTGCTGCTGTTCTGCTTCCTCCACAGACCAGATTTTCCTTTTGTGGAAAGTACAGATAGTAGTACTAGATAGCGATTTAGATAAAAGCTAGATAAACTGTTCATAATGTAAGAGGAAACTGCAGTGAAAGTGTTTGGACAGACTAATCTTTTTGATGAATTTATATCATGTGTATTGTAACTGCCTGAACATGAATAGTGATAAGCAAGCACAGGAAGAGGAAGTCATTTATTCAGGGCAGATGTATATCATCCAGGTTAATAAACTTGGACAGAAGTTTTTCTATACACTATTATGCAAACCTTTATCCTCTTGATAAAGAAGTCAAAGGTGTTGTGTTTCTGCCTACTGAACTGAGATGTACTAAGACTTTAGCTTCTTTCTGTCCCTCTTTGCATTTTATTGTTTTATGTCACTATCTCTGTGCCTTAATAGCAGTGGTGGAATTGCCATAAGGAGCACTGGGACGATTCTTGGTGGCTTGACAGTCATTCTGGCCTGACTTGAACAGTAACAATCTAGTGATCAATTAAACCCACCTTTGATGATGGGCAGCAGTAGAGCAGTGGATTTTGGTATCAACAAAGCGCTCTGTCCGTACCTGATCAGATCCATCTGCGCTGAGAGAGGAGAGGAGCAGCATTCATTTTTGCTGCGGCTACCACTACTATTGTTCTCCTCTGCTCTCAGTCTATTCTGTTGAACTGCTACAAGACTAGAGCTGCGAAAATCAAGTTGTCCTAGTTGGACAGGCTCATAATGTTCATACACATGAACTGCAATCGCAGTTACAGTTAATATACATTAACTGTATTTATGAGCCTGAGGCCAACCCTGCATCTCCACCTCAAAACAATCTGAAACAACAGTGTGCTTTTTAAATGCACACACCAACTATAGCTTCAGTGAAAAAAAGGTCTTAATGAGAGATAGATATTGACTGAAAAATATCAGTATTTTATGTTCCTCAGAAATTAACTTAACTTTGATAATCACTTCTGCTGTGTTTCAGAGCTAAAATATGGACATTAGTCTTTTTATTGCTTTGTTTAGAACATTTATTAACTGATAAAACATTGTTCCTGTTCTCTGTGGGTGTGTCATCATCAAACAACAGTTAAATTAGTAAAGCACATTTTTCATCTTCATATTGCACTCAGAGTGCACCAGAATGATGGTTTTGGATTAAAAATGTACCAAATTTTCTTCCAGGGACCATGCCCCCAGATCCCAATACTGGATTTTTACTGCCACATTTGATTATTCATAATGACTTAAATAACTATCATATATTTTAAGTATATGAGATACAGTGTTGATAGTTTTTAATGAAAAATTGGTATTCAAACAGAGAACTTATTGATCACTCCCAAATTTTTTTTAAAAGGTTAGGGTTAGAAAACTAAATTAGAGATCTGATGGTGTGGCCTGGAATGGAGTCAAATTCGCGGCTTGAATTATTGCCCCAGTCAGCCACTGCTAATAATATTGTACTATGCATTTTAAACATAGTTTTATACATTTTTTTTTTTTTACAAATTGAATCCCTGTTTACACGAGATCTAATCATGAACTGGGAGACTTCAGGCCGCCTAATGAAATAATGTCATGCGTTTTCTCCAGCCGGGAGTCCTTAGATTATCACCACCTTCCAGCTCACTTGTGATGGCTGTGGCTGGTGAATGGCTCCACAGGGAGGTGTGACGGAAGAGGAAGGCCTGAGGGGGGCAGTAATGGGGGCATGTGGCTGAGGAACAGCTGATCCAATAGTGCATTCCAGGCTGCTTTGCATGAGGTCTGGTGCCATTGTGCCCGTTTGGACTTCTGTTACCCTGCATGTCTCATAAACAATCACATATAAACATAAAATGGAGCACACAAAGATAAAAATACAAAATATGCTCAAGCCACACTAAACACCACTGCAGGTATCAAGCACACATATGTACAATCACTTAGGGGAGCACATGAAATATTTACACATCCTGCCACTGCTCTAATGGACATGAGAGACACCCCTATTCCTAAGTATTACAAATCAGTTATAAATAATTCACAATTGCATTTGTATTCCTTTTTTTCAATGTTTTTAGGGTCATTGAAATAAAGAAGGACCCCTTTTGCAATGGAGACCTAGCTAAGACAGCAGCAACATAGCTGCAGTAGGAGAATCAACCAGATACCTTTAACCAGCTTCCTGCCATGCATATAACTTTGCAGAGGAACCATTTAAGGTTTTAAGACCAGCAGTGTTTGTGCATGTATATGTGTGTGTGCGTGTGAATGTGTGCCAAGCATGTTTCTTTCTCATTATAGTAACAAAATGTGAACGTGTAAAATTGATATACAGCTATCTTCAAAAGCAGAGCTTGTGCAACAGGTTTCCAAAGACTAGCCTATCCCATGAGACTAAGTGCATCAAGAGTCAAATTTCCTTGCTCTCCCTCTATATATGCTCAATGTGATCTCGTGGCATGGATTGCCTAGTAACCTCTATGGTCCACCTGGAGGCAACAGTTTCTAGGTGTGTGTGTGTACCTGCCAGCCAGAGGAAAAGGAAGAAAGTGGAAAATTGAGATGGTGGCATTACTAGACTGAAACCTGACCTAGGCTACCTGTCACACAATAGTTAGATTTTACAATGAAAACAAAACTTAATCAACAAATAAATATCATTTTCTATACAAATCAAAAAGTTATGTAAACACCAATACATCAATGTATGACACAATAATATAATAGGCTATCTATGCATTATTATAATTACTGGTTACCTGTTAAAATGTAGTCAGTAATATAAACCAAGTATACCAAAATGTGCATTAAAAAAGTGATAAAATACACAAATAATAGCCTAGTAGCCTTATAGCATCTAATTCACAAAGCACACGCACAGGGTGAAATGTGACTGCAAGCTGTGCTGCTGTAAGCAAATAGCGGCATGGTGCCTGCTCCATTTGCGTGTATGTGAGTTAGGTCATTTCAATGTAAATAAGTATCATTGAAAAAAAAACAAAAACTCATCTAAATCACCAGGGCCAACGCTTATACTCTCACATGCAGTTAGTGTGGAGATATAAGTAAATTCACATTAGGCTATTTAATGATATCAATATATTTATCAGAATGCCATAATCAGGGTACATCTATTAGATTTCAAAAAATCCCACTGTGTGAATTTGAATCTGAGTTTCAGTTTGTGTTTTGTATCTATTACATAACACCATTACAGTCATTATCCACCTTTGAATATAGAATATAGTAAAGATGGTGTCACTACTTTTCTATCATTACATTTGAGACTCTCACAAACTATTTTTACACAGTGATATCACTTTGTTTCCTTTGACTAAAAAAAAAAAAATATCAGTGCCTCCTCCATTGCCATTAGTCACAAATCCACTCTTTTGTTATCTCACATTCTGCTACAGCCACTATAGGAGGGAACAAACCTTGAAAAGAAACAACGAAATAGAAAACACAATACTTGTATGTTTCAATATTAGTCACAGATTGTTAACATTTAAATAGTTGAAAGATCCCAGCTCGAGATCAGCAACAGAAATCATTATAGGGCTTAAACTAACCACACAAAGTTAATAAAGGGATTATCATTCCCCACAGGGCAGGAAATAAAAGTTAATCATAACTGGTTTGAAGTCAGATGTGTGCAGGAATCTTGTGTGGTATGATGGAAACTTTCCTTATGAAAAAGAAAGATTAAGCAGTACAAAGAACACATTCAAACCAAATTTAATACTACAGACGATGCAAACGTGCTCAACATTGGTCGCATAACAATTTTAACATCTCTCAATTTATCAAATGTTAGGGTATAAATCATGTTTCATTTCACAAAAACATTCATACAGTCAAGCAAAAAGTATTGACACTCCTGGCCCTGCACTTCTGTGAGATAATGCACCATTTCTTGAATATTGTTGGCAAAAATGTTACCAATAATAATCTATTTTGGTCTCATTAGTCAACAGGATGTTACAGAAGGATTTTTGATATTCAGTCTTACTTTTTATGCTTTTGTGTCAGCAGCGTTCTCCTCCTGGGTCTCCTAACTACAGCATGCTTTTTCATTCAGATGGCTTCTG
>JANJYP010061257.1:0-12377 GCA_024605115.1 Rastrelliger brachysoma
TAGCCCTGTATCTATAACTATATGCCATATAATAATAATGTAACAATATACACAACTATGTGCAGCTAACACTGGTCCAGCTGGAGCCTCACACTCCTCTCCCTGCTCTCTCACTCTCTCCATCGTCTTCCTCTCTGTCACTTCTTCAATTTTCTTTTTTTTCTGAGCAGCGGTGCGCAAAGCATCTTGGGATATATGGGCCACTAAGGATAGTAGCGATGCATCCTCAAAATACGCTCACAATGAAGGACAACAAGGATGTGTTTTTGAGCATCCTCAGAGAGCCTTCAAATTGGGACAGACCTTTGCATGGTGTTGTGACGTAACTGGTCTCAAAATGCGCACTCATGAGGACGCAGGCCCTAAATTGAGACACAGCAAGTGTGTGTATATCCAGAAAGTTTCTCCAAACACCCAGGGTGAATTTTCAAATGTCAATTGTTGGCGTGACATAAACTGTACTGAGTCTGTGAACCAAAATAAATCACTATAAATATGGTCACTATGATTTTTTGTAGTATGTCATAGAGTCTATGACATAGTCTAAACATTATGAGCGTAGCACTCGTGACGTGACCTATTGGTTTGGGGAGTTTCGTTTGAGGCTCATCCTATTGGCTAGTGGACAGCGCCATCTTGGGTTTTTGCGGGTGTGTACCATTGTGTACTTTCCAATTTTTGGTGCAATGGGAAAGCCTAGCCTAGCCCAGCTGATGCTTAGCAAAGAGCTACTGTAACAGGTCTCTGACTCTCTGAGACCTGTCACTCAATGTAACCATGCCCCCAAATTTTAAGTCTTAATAACACTAAAATGGTTGTGGTAGAAAAAAAATCACGTGTTCACGGAGGAGGAAACATGTTTTTTTTAAAGCTGTGAAGTCCTCCATTTTAACATGGGGGTGAATGGAGAATTTCTCACTTCTGGTTCCAGACCCCAGCGGCAGCCGAGGAACTGCTTCAACGGTATAACCCACAACTACCCCACTGGTAATATGTCATAGGACAGGAATGAGAAGGTCCTGAAGAAGATCTAATACACCTTGTAGTGGATCAGATCAAGGTTGATTCACATTTTCATCAAAAATTAACTACCTCAGAATATGTGTCAGAGTGAACTGAGTCTTTTAATGGTCTTAATGGATAAAGTTGCTTTGGTCCTCATTAAGTGTAATTGCTGTGCTCAGGTGTACCCAAACAAATTGAAACAAGGATGAAAACTAATTCAGTCCAGGACTAAATGGTACAGGCTTGAGAACACCCTCACCAAAATGCTTTTAGCTGACTACTGTTCTTCAGCCTTTTCCACAATACATTCTATTACATTCATTATAATATCATTTGTACTGATGATACAGCCAGGTGAGTTTCAGTTCATCAAAACCTTGAAGTGCTCCAGTTGCCCTGACCTCACACTATCTATGAGAAAAAGAACCAGACTTTTCCTGAACGAATCCTACACGCCCCTAAATCTATACTGAGACGTGCTTCACACTGATTGGCTGGTTGCCAGGTGGAGCAAGTATTTTCTGGAGGTGGAGCTTCTACTTGGACCATTGTCAAAGTAAAACATGTTACTGCTGTGTATCAGCGCACAGGATAAGCCTGGTTTCTGATTGGTTCACAGATGGTTTACAGATTCCCTGTTAATGGTAGTTGCACCTGTTGAATAAAGATAGATTTCACTTCTGTGTTTTCATTCATTTCATATCACCTCTCTGCATTTCCAAACTGCCGGTGGTTCTCCTCATGCTTGACGTTGCCTCACCCCGACCCTAAATTTAGAGCAGCAGCTCTGGATCTGTTAACGTGTGATGTAAAAATAGCAAGGAGGGAAGTCTGAGCAGCACAGAGCAATACATAAGACAAACGGACTGTAAAGTGGTTAAAGAAACCCACTAAAGACAGACAGAGATAGACAGGCTGAGAGTAACTATATAGCAACTGTAAAGATTAGAGGTAGACAGGCCCAGATAGAGACACAGATATTGTAGAGTGTTATGTGATACAGCAGGGGATGTAAACAGACTCTGAGAACGACAGACAGACATCAGGTAAGTCATGATTGCTTTGGATGGCACCTGAGGTCATGAACCAATCTAATGTAAGAACTTTTGTTTTATATCAGATGGTTTAAGATAGTGTTGGAGTTGTTTTTGTGTTTTGAATGAGCTAGGCTAGCTGTCTTAGGACTAGATCCAGTGAGGTAGGAAAACAGATCATTTAAAATCAAATGTGCTTTATTGGCATGAATGTCACAACAACAGCACTGCTAATCATCAAGCATCAAACAAACAAAAACATCAACATAACATCAATACTGATACAGTATATCGGTGCATTTATGTATATCTACACAATATATCCTATGCTTTTATGAGAGTCTCTGTGTGGGTTTGTGTGTGTATGTGTGTCTCTAGGTCATTCAGGTTGTGGCAAGTTATGTCTTGTCTTCTTCCCCAAGGAATATTTTTAGCTTTGAGGGTCAGCCATGAGGTCATTAAGCTCTTTGGAATTTTAAATATAATAGCTAAACATGTTAAAATTCCTCATTTGATTGAATATTTTACACTGCAGGAGGAAGTGCATCTCTGTCTCTGTACACCTCTAGAACAATGACCACATATTCTGTTTTCTTTTGGTGCCATTGTTCTTCTTGTGCAACTGTGTCCATCTCAGCCATGTTTTTCCTGCCATGATGTTTCTCACACTGGCATCCTCAGTCTTAATCCCACCACCAAAGCTCTGAACAGTTAATTGTTTGTGGACAACGAACAACACATCAAACCAGATACACAGATCTGGAATCATGCTGCAAAGCTAGTTAGTTAGTGCTAATCTAAGATACATACATCTTAGATCTCTACTGGACACAAAGAAACATGAGTTTTAATGTCTCAGACTCTAAAGCCTTTGTGAAGATTGTGTGAATTGAAGTGAAGATTATTTTTATTGTATTAATCTGTTCTCTGTTTTCTTGCTTAATAGATTAGTTGTTTGGTCTATGAGATGTTGATAAAATGTCCACCGATGTCCAGTGTAATGTTCTCAAATGTCTTGCTTTGTTCACAACAGACTACAAACGCAAAGATATGTGGTCACACAAGAAGACATTTAGTCTAGCTGGCCAGTTGATTGATGGTTTAAATCAGTCAGTACGTTTACATGCACACCTTAGTCGGATTACAGCCAGAGATCAACTATGCTCCTCGATTGGACAACTGTAGTTGTCCGAGTATACATGCAAGAGAGAAAATCTAATTATTGGTCGAAACATGTCATACCCTGGTATGATAAGTGGCGCTGCACCAGAGCCTGTCTACAACTGGACCTATTTCAACTGGTGGCAAAGGAGCTATATCCGGTTCACCTCTTTACGTCAGCAGCAAAATAACTTACCATTTCTCATCTTCCTCCTGTCCATAAACTTTAAAATGTTTCTTTGAGCTGCAGCATGAAATGGGATTCCTCCGTCTTAAAATGTGTGTTGCTTCTTGATTGATTCTTGGTTGTTTGCTATGTCCGTTCTGGGTGATGGACCGGGGGGAAATCTCTAGCCTGTGCAGAACACATAATCCAGTTCCAATCCGATGGCACGTTTACATGCAGCAATAATGCAACTATGAAAAGTCCAACTCCGTCTGATTTCAATCCGACTAAGGTGTAGACATGCATTTTAAAAATCCAACCATAGTCAGATTAACACAGTAATTTGATTTTCTTGAGTGTCATGCAAACGCAGAGTGTATCTGTGTGTGTGTGTGTGTGTGTGTGTGTGTGTGTGTGTGTGTGTGTGTGTGTGTGTGTGTGTGTGTGTGTGTGTGTGTTGTGTGTGTGTGTTTGTGTGTGTGTCTACATCTGCATATGTATCATAGTTGTAGAGACTATTTGCTTGTTTTAAGCCACTTTGGAAATTCCTGAAATTAGATTTTCAGCAGTTTTTATTGGGGCCTCAGTGAGGTGGTGGAAAATGTATGAGCTCATTTCCTAATTTTAAGTTGTTGTTACTACTCAGCTTCATTTGTTACACTGCTAAGTCTCAGAGATCATCCTCCAGACAGACAGGAATTAAAGCATGACCTCACTTTTACACTTCTCTGTCAGACCTTTGGCTATAGCCTAGTGACTTGTCTATATTATTATATTATTATATTCACATGAGGAAAATAAGAGTATTTTTTGTATATTCAGTTCACTAACTCTATCAGTTACATTAATTTCCATTGGTTTCAGTTTATTACTAAAACAACTTGCTGGCAGTGAACTCACAGTCAATGTTAAGTCACGTTTGTATTACTTTCTTTGAGAACATAAAACATTTTGTTACTGTGTTTGGGGGCATGCCGACATCTGAGATTTCAAAGTCAGCACATTCATATATTCATATTTAGGACATCCACATTGGTTTTGAAAACTAAAGATGATTTTTTGCAGTAATGCATCAAGTGTAATGTGAGAGGTGTGATTACAGACTACCATCAGCTTTAGAGAGCTTTACAGTGAGTTTCAGCTAGTTGTTTAGTTGCTGGGCAGCGGTGTTCAGTGAATAATCTCTACACTACCTACTTGGTAGAGAGAAAAATAGAGATGAATTTATCCAGTGGCCAGAAACATGACTCTTAATAAATGAAAATGTTGCCTCATACAATTGCTGGATGTGTACATAAGTAACTGTTAATATTAATAAGTTCAACATATCAATTTAAAATGCAATGATATGTCAGTGTTGTGTTCACTGCTAGTTTCCCCTGCTCCAAAGTGGCCAAAAAAATTATGAATGCCGGCATTTTAAAATCTTACAAATGCCAGATTTCACAGAGCAGTAGTGTTGTTGTCATTTGTTGCCATGTGTGTTGCTGAGTAGTGTTTAATTATAGAGTCACACTGGTCATCTTGTGTCACGGTCTTCATCTTCAAGACGTTGCGCAAAGAATTGGAATAACAGATTCATCTAAATATTAAGTCTACATAAGTGTCTTGGATCTCTATGTATAACATGTGTGATATTATATCAGACACCCTGGTTGATATCCAGGTTGAGCAGTCGGGATTTGGTTTGAATATTGTATGTTTATTCAGGACTGTGAATGAAACAATCCAAAGTGAATTCACTTTCTTTATATGTCTGTACACTTTGTTCATTTTCATTACAGTGTTAAGGGGCTAGGCTAGAGAACCCAAGTGCAAAACACTGACGCGGGAGGCACTGAGTGGTCTTGAATGTTTTATTGCTGGATGGTAGCAAGCAGATTGAGGAAAGAGTTTCCAGAGGCTGAGTCTAGTGCACTGAGCTGGGGCACAGGGCAGAGAATGCAGAGGGCAGCCGGGTAGAGGGGAACCCAAGGATTAGAGGCCAGTGTCAGGCAGAGGCAAATTGCAGGCACAGAGAAACAGTATTAACAAAATGTAGATTTCATTTCTATGATTTGGCAATGAGTTGTTGGCTTAACCAGTTATATGCCCAGAGAAAAGGAAAGTCAGAGAAGAGATCTCAATAGTGTCTCATTCATTTCTCCTAGACAACTTTGAGATCTATATAAAACCAAGGTGAGACTGCAGCTCTTTTCACCTGTTTCTCATTTGTTAAAATCTCAACTCAGATTCCCTCTATGTTTCAAACAAGGTCTCATCAAGTTCTCAATTAAGTCTCAGATTTTCTCAACTTTTGTGTCTCTTTTTGATCTCAAGAAGACATCAGGAAGGTTTCTTTGTGATCTCAATCTACTCTTTTCCCAGTCTCCTCAACAGTGTAGGGAACATTACTTTTAAAAAGTAATTTGTTATAGCTACTAATTACTTCTCCAAAAAAGTAACTGAGTTAGTAACTGAATTACTCCATGGTAAAACTAACTAGTTTCCAGGGAAAGTAACTAGTGCGTTACTTTCTCTTTTTTTGCTATCATAATCACCAGGGTAACAACGGTGTTGAGTCATTATTCTATGATGAAAATATAGAATAATGAAACTCTGAGGTCTTATTATAAATAGCCAAACATACATCAGTATAATAAGTCTCAAAATATGTTGCCTTAATTTTATACCGTTTTGTTTCATTAGATGTAGGCTATGTGATTTTGTGCATGTTCCACACACTGAGGAAGTCTAAAAGGCAGTCTATATTGATATTGACTCTGTTTTTAGCCACTATTGTAGCAGTGTGTGCCGTTGAGAGATGCTTCAATAGACCACAGTTGCTTACAACAGACATGGACAAACATTTGTCTCCGGGACATAATGTATATCTCACATGTATCACAAGCAGATTAAAGTAGTGTCTATACTTCCACTTTAAAAACGTCAACTTTCTTCCAACTCACCATTGCTGCCATTTTCCTGTGCTAGGAGGGTGTGTGAGGCCACTCTGCTGTGTGCGCATGTAGTTTGTGTGTAAATGGAACACTGCCTCTGATTGGCTTAGCATGAAAGCTAACTCAACATTAGCCAATCATCATCACTTATGTGGTTGTCCCTCCCTCCTCCTTCCTCAAAGAAAAAAAAACAGCTGTAGCTCCTGTGACTGAGAGACAAGTTGGAGGACAAAAGGCTCAATGAGCTTCAGTTTGCAATGTGCCCCGTTGGTAACGGTAACGGCGTTGTCACGGACGTAAATAGAAATTAATAATGGCGTTACTGAAAAAGTAACACCGTTAGTAACGCTGTTTGATTTAACGCCATTATTCCATCACTGCTTCTCATTACATGCATCTCAGATTGATCTCAGACAGAGCACATGAAGAGCTCCCTGCAAGTGTTCACTGAACTCTCATTCAGACTTAAAGTTATTAGGATAATGTCTAACATGCATACCGCCCCACACTAGGAATCCAATATTTAAGTTCTTTACTGCACATATAGCCATATTTATTTAACTAATATTGAATATTGTATAATTGAAACTTTACTTAAAGGGAAATTCCTGTGTCAGTTTAAGTCATTCTCAAACACACCATGGCACCCTTTTAGACCCCCCTTCAAGATGCTGATGTTGACAGCCACCTGCTTCTCTATTTACACATTACAATTTCTGAAAGGACTGCACGATAGAAAGTACACAGAGGTCTATGCCTCCACGCGCAAACGGCAACTAAAAGCCTCTCTTAGCCATAAATACTGCTCAGAACAACACCAAACTTCCCCAACAGTATGTTTACGGTCCCAGCACGTATTACAAGCCATCCAACATCTGCTAACTTAGCCTGTTTTCTATAGCAAGGAGAGAAAACACAACAACCCCCTTCCCCTCCAGCTGAAGCCTGTTTGTGGGGGAGCCCTGACCAGTCTATCACTGAGTGCAGCAGTACACATTATTTAATGATTGTTTCACAGCTGTTACATTCAACAACACAAATAAAGTGAATTGAAATTATTTTAATTGCAAATTTCAAAAAATTGAATGAGCAGAAATTAAAAGTAGTTTGATTTTCTTTTCATTTCATATTTAGAATAATAACAGATAAAAATCACTGGCAAATAGAAACTTCTGAGAGTGAGATGTTGTCATCAAGGCAAGAGCAGTAAAGCTCAGTAATAGTATAAACCCCTCCTCTTCGACACACAATGCACCCCACCCACTGAAAGAAATTCACTCAGAAGATATTTTTTTGTTTTAATCCCTACAGACATTACCCAGTTTATTCACCAGCATATGAACACGCCATAGATAACCATGGGAAGGTTTAAATTAGCTCAGCAGTTATTCTGATGTTTGTTTGTTTGTTTGTTTGTGTGTGTGTGTCTCCTAGCCAACAGGATGCTGTCAAAGAAAGAGGAGCGGAGGTCTTTTGGCAACGGGCGGCTGAGAGACCAATGGGAGAAGAGAGCTCAGAGCATAGCGGACCAGTGTAAACAGGAGGAAGAGCGGAAGGAGAAGAGTGCTGTTAAAGTGTGAGAATATTCAGTCAACAATGTTTGTGTTCTACACAGTGATGATAACCTGAACAAAACATATCTTGGTATACAATACAATAAACTGCGACTACAGTGACCTTAAAAAGTTTCATTGAAGCAGTCACAACCACTTTATTGAATTTCAAGAATTGTCATAAATATTAGTCATATTTGTAGTGGCAATAGAAATCTTCACAGCTGAAACAGAGCTTGAAAGATGTTCAGAAACTATGCACTGTATGCTGGGTTTTCACCTCCTGTGCCACCAATGAAACCATTAACAAGCAGATATAGTATATGATCAAGAGATGATTTTCATTAAATTACATTTTTTAAATATTATTTGTTATATGGCATAGATTTGAACCATGGTTCTTGTCTTCTGTGTGTTTGTGATCTACCATGTGATCACAGCTGATTCTGATCCAGCAGATCCAATTAGATCCATTGGGTTAGGGTTAGATGTCAATTAGATGATTTGGACCCAGTGTAACTCATGAAACATGTCAGGTCCAAGCAGCAACTTCCACAGTTTAAGGGTAAAACTAGTGTAGGGGTACTTTAAACTGCAATGCATTTTTAAAAAAGCAGCCACTTCTCTCTAGAAATATTAAGTCACATACTAATTTTTCAGTGAGTCATTATGTTCTCAGTTGGTACAGGTCTAGATTGATTTGATATCAAATGATTTTATTTATTTTTATATTTGCAGACTTTTCTCAAAGTGGACTTATCATTGGACGCTGGTTAATGGAGGAGGCAAATCTGACTTCCAGAAAGTCATCAACAAAAATGAAGCAGAAAAAAACAAGCCCAAAATTACATTCAAAGTCGTCCCTCCTCCTCCTCCCAAACCTAAACCTGAGCCTCCTCCACCTCCAACTCCTTCCAGGAGGGCAGAGTCACCCAAGCCTCTGTTGCCACGCAAAGTAGAAGTGGATGTGTTCCGGATATACTGGAAAGAGTCCTGGAAGAGCCTGAAACCTCCAAAGTATCTTTACCTGAAGATTAAAGAACCCAAAGTCAGAACTGTGACATTCACAGCTATAGAGCTGCCTAGCAACAGGAAGTACAAACCAAGGGGATACGGATGGGACACTGAAAGAACATTTTGTCCTTATAATTGGAGTCAGTCATGGAAACAGGTCAGTTTTCAGATAGCTCTAGTCATGTTTTATCTATCCAATGGTGATCTTGTATTTTAGTATGCATATCACCACAGTGGGATAAAAGCTCCAGCTACAGCTCCCATGGCCACCATGATCACCTGAGGTTAATGTTGTATTCATATAAACCTACTGTTTATTTTAGTAAATGCTACATATGTGCACCAACACATATAAGAAAACTTTGGAACACTAATAAGCATTTCACACATGCAAAGAAAAATGCTTATTCAAAATGTACTTTGTGCTTTGTGAAACAATAATGCCCTTCAGCATGAATGTATTTTGTAAAGCATATGAATTATTCTTGTTTCTAGGTGAAGGGTCTGGCTGTGTCAGAGCACTCTGAGGAGAAACAGTTCCAATGGGAGATTTTGTTCGGGAGGGAACTGCTTCCCAGAATTACATTAGATGAATATCGTCTTCCCACCTGGGCTGGCACCTGGAAAATTATGAACTTTGCTTTCAGACAGCAGAAAAAGAACTGGGATTGTGGTTGGTCTCATTACCCACAACACATCAGCGACAAGTTTGACAAAGTACAGCAACTGCTAGAGCAGGTGGGATCATCATCAACGGCATATTATTTACTTATGGTTAATAACTGCATCTCTCTTTTACACTGTGTCACCAGGATACAAATGTATCTTCTATCATCCCATCTTGTCAACAACACTGATTTCCCCCCCCCCAAAAATTTTACATTTTTATTGTCAAACAGGATGTACCCTCAGGTTGGGAGGACGCATGGAAACTATCTGGGGTAGAATTTAGATTTGAAGACACAACAGATGACAGTACGCCCAACACAATCCCCTCTGTGATCGCAGACATAAATGATGTGACCCTGGATGGATGGAAAGAGTCCTGGCTGCTATCTGCAGCTCTTCCAAACAAAGAGGAGGAACGTGAGAGGAACTGGAACTCCTGCTGGGGATACAGTCAGCAGCTCAGGTAACTGTACCATTCTTCATGACATACACAGGAATTATTTTGAACTTGGAAAGGAGTATTTCTCAGTATGTATGTGTCATGCAATAAAAAGTTGGCCATGAACTATTGAATAGGATAAAATGCATTTTTATCATTGACCCTACTCACTGAGGTACCTGCAGAACCCATACCTGCAGACCATAAAGGGTATCATTATGATCGTTTTTCACAGGTGCTTTCTTATCATTCCTATTTTCCATTACTTCTGTTTTAATTATTGCTATTTATAAATACCAGTGTAGGTGACTGCAGTCAGAAGCACCCAGTTGTGCCTTCGTGGTTTTAATAGAATGAACTATCTCAATCATTTTGAAGTAACTTGAACTGTACTTGGGATTAAAGCTCCTATTTGACTTTGAGCAAAGTGCACATTTTTCATTTTATACAATATGCAAATTAACTGTAACTTTCCTAAAATGATAATAAACCTGCTGTTGGCTTCCCATCAACTATGCACTTGAGTCCACCTGGATCAAAACTGACCTGCTCTTGTTTAAATTATGGTCTAATTCTGTGTTAGACACTAATAGCCATCTTCATTCCAATTTGTTACCACAGGTTTTACACATATTTCAGGAAATTACTAAACCCTATGCTCTGAATTAAATTCTCAAATGCCTGAATGCATTTATTGAATTAATCTCTAGTTGGCAAAACCATGGACTACTTTCACCTTGGTAAGTGCATTTTATAAAACTCATTAACACATGTTGCATTGTGATGCACTTCTTAAACAAGGTGGAAGGTGAACACAATTAAAGCACAGATGTCACCAAGACTCAAAATTGATAACACTTGTGTTTAATGATGTAACAACCAATATAAACCAGTTGAAATAGGCTGGTGGAGTTTCAGACAGAAAAATTGACAGAACAGACAGAAAAGCAAACAGGACAGTGATGAGCTTTGTCTGAAGGTTCTGAAACATCTGCAGTAACTGTACTGTATGATAATGAACATTTACATTATACCAGTTCTGTTGTCTGAATCTCTTGAAGACAGAGGTGGCTGATTCAAGGGTTTTTGAGAATGTAGTTTGAAAAATAGGTTTTGTGTTCACAGTTTTGGCAAAAAGTTTTTAAAAACGTGTTTTAGCAATTGTGAAGAACTGTAAGTCAAAGTACAGAGTACAGTACTGAAGTACTTGCTTTTAAAAGTGCATTTTCTAAATATTGATTATTAGATATTGATTATTACACAGTATCTTCATCTATAGAAACATACTAGGTGGAGTTTTTGTACAATCTTAGTGTAAATACTTTGAAGAATGGAACAAAAATGAAACAACTTCCTAGAACAGGAAAGTCATTTTCATAATTTTAAACATGACTTTATTGAACAGTCCTAACCTGCCCACAAGGCAACATAGCAATGTTCTGACAGGCTTTGAACCTGTTCACATAATGAAAACCAAACCCCAAAACATTTCCTATTTTACTAGGAACTGAAACCAAACCAGAAACGTTATGATTTTGAATGTTCTGGAAAAGAACCATCTGTCAGTTTTCTACTTTGAAAAGTGATGTTTCATGTTACCTGTTCCTCTATATCAAATCACAGATAATTAACCAAAACTATAATTGTACCCACAGATGGTGCATGCCCTCACTTGCGGCCCATCATCGGCACAGTGATATGCTGATGAGGAGACGTAAAAACATGACCCTGCTGCTAACGTCACAGCTTGATGATGATGTTACAGACAGAGAGTGGATGGTTGCCTGGAAGACTACTAAAATATGGATCCCACCACGGGATGAACTAGATGAGACACTGGAGGAAGAAGAAGAAGAAGAAGAAGAAGAAGAAGAAGAAGAAGATGAAGAAGAGCAGGAGGAGGAAGATGAGGATGAAGAGGAGGAGGAGTGGGAAAGTGATGAAGAAAATGATGATGAGGAGGATGAGGTGAAGTTAAGAAGACAAGTCAAGCCCAAGCCAAATGTCCCGCTCCATCTGCAGTTCCACAAACTGAACACCTCCTTTTCCTCCTGGAAGCAATCCTCGATGGTGGCGGTTGCTTACAAAGGAGACGGTGTACAACAAGAGGAGGAGGAGGAGGAGGAGGAAGAAAAGGAAGTGAAGGGAGAGGAGTGGCAAGCTTGGAAAGAGTCGTGGAGAATCTGTCGTGGGAGGAAGCAGGAGGAAGAGGAGGATGTGGCTTGTTTCTCCACCGAGCACCGAAGTCAAAGATACATGGGACTGATGCACCAAGAAGAAGCAATGCTAGAAGATGAATGGGCTCTGAGCTGGAAGATTATCAAGACTCCATCCAAATGTTTATACACTGAAGAAAAGAAGGAGGAAGAGGAGGAAGAGGAGGAGGAGGAGGAGGAG
>JANJYP010061271.1:0-20431 GCA_024605115.1 Rastrelliger brachysoma
AAACTGTTTTTTTCCAAGTTTGACCTTTCTTTTATTGACCTGTCCCTTGCGACTATATAATGGTGGTACTCCTGTAATAGTGCCCTTAACACTCATGATGTTAAATCATTGTTTTAAAGTTGGTTGTCCAATACAAAAGATAGCTATTCAATGTAAAACATAAAAAAACTGTTTCATGTTTTAGGTTTAAAATTCTTCACATTTTCAGAGTCAGTGTGCCAGAACCTAAAAACTAGTGAAAGAAGAGCTAACCCACAACTTGGGTGGGACAGTATAACCATATAATCCAAGCAGGAAGACGACTGGAGATTACAGGTAGGTAAAACACACACAAAATGGCTAAACACGTATGCACATGGATGTACATCTAAACACACGACTCATGAGGACAAAAAAACCCCCAAAAAACATCCATCTGGGTTGAACTGTCACAGCATAACAAGACTGAGCTCCCCCACCCTGCTGCTGCTGCTGTGGAGAAATGTAAAAAAAAAAAAAAGCTTGGAGTATCACAAATTCCCCTACTCTCTTTCTAAGAATTGAACCATACAAGATTTTTTTGCGGCAACTGGAAAAGAGAGAAAGAATTTGATGTAACATCACACTGGGACGCTTTTCAAGTAAAGATACACTATACTTGAGGCTGGATCACATTACTTATTCATTCAGCTTTGACTTGTTCCATAAAGTGACACTACTTTGGATGGGAACACATGGGAGTCAAGGAAGGGACATGCTTCCAAGACAACCTCACACTGCAGGCTTTAGACCAAACTAAAACTTGGTAAATGCATGGCTGCCAGATCAATAGCTAATACATTAACCAGGAACATTTATTCAATGAGTACATGTAGCGTTTCAGACAGTTTTTTTTTCTTCATTTTTTTTAGAAGAAAACATCAGAGTGAATCCATCCAGGCCCCTNTTTTCAGACAGTTTTTTTTTCTTCATTTTTTTAGAAGAAAACATCAGAGTGAATCCATCCAGGCCCCTCTAGGACTTGTATTGGAATAATATATTATTTTTTTGGACTGTGTCAGTGGGAAAAAGCAGTAACTATTAAAGCACTGACATTTTTCCAGAGGCAGTTGTGCATGTCAGAAATAACGGTGGTCTGTCAGTTCAGTTAATGTTTCTGCTGCTCTCAGCCAGTGATACTGCAGCCAGCTGCTGGAGTCACATCATTCATTATTCCCCCGTCATGTCTATTCATGTGCTAATCCACTGATCCTTTACACTGCCAAAAAAAGTGGCCATCTTAACGGGTCAATTAGCCTGTGATGAATCTTGTAATGTTGTTCTTAAAAAAAAAAGCAACTGCCATGGAGCCACGAGTATGCCACTTGTTTCCAAACTCATAGCTACAAATAGTAGGGCCAGTTTTATCTGAGCGCACTCAACTAATGACAACACAATGGGATTTAACAAGCGAAACATCCTCAAACAAGCTGATTTAAGAGGGTAAGAGGAGTGGGGGGAAGGGGGGGGGGGTGTAAATAGATTTCATCTTCTCCCTCTGAATCCTGTTTTGTTCATTTATTTACGAAGCAAGCTGAACTCCATACGGCACAGGAGGCTACACAACAAAGACTTTCTGGCTAGAAAGCGCACAGTAGCCTGACCATTGCGCTCCAGGAGGTGGGGTGGGGGATATAAAAAAAAAACCCAGCGAGAACACGTCTATAGAGGGAGAGCTACAGCGCAAGTCCGTCAACTCTGCATCTGGGTATTATTTCTCTATCCAAATAACACCCTGCTTTCGGGCACGAAGGTGATTAAGTGTCTGTTTAAAGATAGAACTTGGAGGAAATCATGGAGATAACTAAAAACTTATTTTAAAAAAAACAACTTTGACCTTTTAATTTCTCAATACGTTTTAAAATTTAGTCTAATGAGTGATTTATTTTTGCGCAGATTTGTGTCATACGTCTCCTTCCCATTACGCACTTCGAACCTCGTAACATAACAGCTCCAAACTAAGCAACAGAAAACACGAGCAGCTGCTTACCTTCTTACAAACTGCGGCGGACGGAAGCCATAGCAGTGACCCCGGTGTTGGTTGCGGTGCTGGAGGTTTTAAAACACGTCTTCCTCATTGCAGAAATTGTCGCACCGCCGCAGCTTTGCCACGAAAACACCCCGCTCTCAACCTCACTGTGTGGTGTCTGTACCCCTCTACTTACATCTATAACCCCCTCTCTCTCCTTTTCCCCAGTTTTAAAAGCCCTTTGTCAAACCCCCAACTGCTCTCCGCAAACACATTCAGGAGTTCTGCAAAAACGAGGAGAAAGCGTAAACCAGAGCCAACTTTAAGTGCGTAAAAAAAAAAACAAGAAACAAACAAAACAAATTCCTCTTTTGCAGCAAGCCACAGATCCAAAAGAAGAGTGCAGATCCTGCCGAAATGTTTTCAATCCGAACGAATAAAACAGAAATCTCCTTTGGGTGCTGAGGTGAAACACTGCTGCCGAGTATGGGAGACAATCCGTGCGGACTTTCGGTGCGTAAATGCACGGAGCGCTGCAGCTCCTCCGCTCGCTGACCGACCCACTGAATAGCAGCGCTTTAATCCTTAAACCGGTGTCATGCCAGTATAAATTACAACACCATCACTTCCGGTTTGAACCTTCATAATAAAGGTAACGAACTCAGAAGTTATTAGTAAGCTATTATCTTTGGTTTAATATTGTATTGTGCTAAATGTACGCACTGTGATATCATCTTCTATGCAGTTACCACACACTCAATTATGTTTTATGTTTAATCCAATAACATATGTAAATAAAAGTTTCAAATTTGGAATAGACACACTGAAATTCAGAATTATCTATAAATGAATTAAATGAAACTAGTGTCGACATAACACAAACCACATTTATTTCACACATATATTATCTTTCACAAACTATTTGAAAGATAGACCACTAAAGATTTTTGTTTGAAGGCAGAAATGCTTACTTCCTGTCTTATTCCTGGCGCTGTGTGTTTGGTTTGACACATTTACACACACACACACACACACACACACACACACACACACACACACACACACACACACACACACCAAGCGCGCAGGAGAAAGAGAGCGACCCCTGTCTCTTTTCCTCCATGCATACTAATATCCAAATGATGTCAGCAAGTCAGCGTCCCAACACACTGGCGTAATTAGCAGTGTGAATGACTGGTGCTCTGACAGCATTTGCATGTGAATAAAACCACTTCCCTCAATCATCTGACCAGGGTTAGAGAAAAATAAAGAGAGAGAGAAAGAAGGAGGGTGAGGAGAGGGTATAGCCTCAGGGTGCTGACCTGCATGAGGAAACGGAGAGAGGTGAGCCCCTGTAAACAAAACAGTGCTGTTTAAAAAGGACACTAGCTGGAGAAAGGACAAAAGGCTTACAAACCGATGAAAATCCACTGAATAAATGTAAAGCCAATTTAGCTAAAACTATTTTCCGAGTCAGTGAGCATCTATAGGTTGAATTGTTGTTTGACAATGTTGTTTATAATCAGTTGACTAATCTCTAATCTTTGCAATATACTTTTATTATTATTATGTCAAAAGCAGAAAAAAAGAAAAAAAAACCTGCTGACCAAAGAGGAAAAATGTAAATTAATTTCTGGGGCTGGTGTTGATACGATCAACTTGTGGAGTCACTTAGTTTAACATAAACAGCACAATGATTCCCAAACTGATTACTACCATCTCAGATATTTTGATTCTTTCTTAATTTCTCTAACACATGGATGAAAATAAACTATATTGTCATCTATTATGTCTTGATACTTAAATGAGTGTCAGGAGTACTGATCAACATCCTAATGCCACTGTTCATCTGCTTATTGTGTAATGCACAATGTGTCAAGAAAAAAGGGAAAACACCCAAAGCCGGAGAAAAAAAAAAAAAAAAAGTTCTCTGGCAATCAAAGCTTAACAGATTTGTGGCAGATTTCAAAAGGCGACTTGGAGGACAGAAAGAATGAAAGTGGGTTATAGAGTAATTAAATCAAGATTTGTGTATATTTTCCCCAAAGTGCACTGCTGCTGCCTGTTGGCTAAACACAGGTTAAAAAAAGAGATGCGGAAAGGAAAATAAAAAAGCTTGCTTTGAAATAACGTCCGCAAAGCTGCATGAGGAAGAATTTTTTTTGGTGCTGCTGCTGCTGAAAACAGCCAGCAGCTCTGAACGACCTCCTCTTTTTTTTTTTTTTTTTTTTTGAGGACAGTGCTGCAGTCTCTTTTCTCCTTTCAGGAACTGTTCCTCTCGTTTCCCTGGAGTCACACTAAAACTCTGCTTTTCTTTTTAGTGAAAGCCGTCTTTCTGCCCTGAATTCTCCCCTCACACGTGGCAGGGCAACTCTCGCTAAGTCTCATACATGAGAACATAATCGCTGCGTCTTTTACAAACACAAGAATATCAATTGCTGCTCAGGCACTACTTACGGGCTATCCACAGGATTTTACAAGGAGCCCTAAGTGACAGTGTCCTTGGCCTGCAGCAACCACAGAATGGGTCAGCTAGTTTGGGGCCAGTCGTTTCCCCCCAAAAATCATTCCCATTTCCCCAATAAACTGTTCCCTGCCCTGCAGTGAGCTGTTTTAAATGCCACAAGAGGGCTGAATAAAAGCATACAGGCCAGCTTGGGGGACATACCACAGATAGCATTGCCTACAAGGACTCCTGGCATGCACACAGAGCCTCTGCTTGGTAATTTTAGACAGTGAGCTAAACAGGTTTACTCCCTTCCTAAGCATGCATAAGCATATTGGGATTTTTTTATGAAAGCACAGGATGAGCGATATTGTAAATACATGTTCTCCAGGGACTGAAAGCCCATCTGAAACATGCAAAAAAAAAAACAACTTGTAGTGCCTCAAAAGGATCTTATCCTCCAAGAACATTATTCACGTCTTGCCAGGGAAGGAACTGATTTATATACAGTCTGATATGGTCAGAAAAACACTCCTGATAAATCAATGCCTTTATCTCGATTTGAGATGTAGCCAAAATCCCAACATGGCCTCCCCATCTTTATTTCTCATCTGCTTTTTTAGGAACACCAGTCTCCTCTCCTTTCATGTGGCAAATGCTGATGGCTATCACTCTAGAGTCAACACACAAGGCAGCTGGGACTAACCCCAACAGCTGATAGCCAAGACATGTTGGGAGGGAGGGAGACTACTTCCTCTTCCATATATATACTTCTTTTTTTTGCCACTGCTGGAAAATGTTTCAAGCAAATTTCAGATTACTCAAAAGTATTCACACTGCTCGATATCTGGCTCCCGACCGGCTGCTGGACTGTGTTCCAGACCCTTACACATACTGATGGCAGCCATGATGTTGGGGGCAGGGTAATGTTGTCACACCACGTAAACCTTATAACATTCCTTAGCAACAAGATCTGTGCTGGGCAATTGAGAAGGGTAGTGAGCAGCAGAAATGACCAAAACTATGACCTCCTGCTATTCTAATGGTTAAGGTGCAGCTTCAGTTTCAGCTTCTATGTGATGTATTTCTCAATAAAAAGGCAAAAAAAAGTAGGACAAATCTTAAAAAATTGATGATGAATAAAGAAAATGTCATTATTGCTGAGTCAAACGAAAGAAGTAAAGTAGAAAAGCAACATTGGTACAGACGGGCAAAGATTAGTTTTCCAGAACGACAAAGCAAATTAGAAGTTCAAAATTAACTTGAAAAAAAAAAAAACCAACAGGAAGCATTAAGTGTCAGCAAGCTTAAAACAAATTGCTTGCCCTAACACACACACACACACACACACACACACACACACACACACACACACACACACACACACACACACACACACACACACACACAAACTGTCTGTAACTTCTTTAACACACATCATTCTGACCTCACAATTTCCCACGCTAGATTTCAGACTGCAATGATTCATGTCAAACACACACTCACACACACACATCCAGGCTTCAAGAAGAGAAACTGCCAGACACTCAGTATAAAGATACACTCAGAAGAAGCCTGGCATTCATCGAGTGTGAGGCTTTTTTTTTGGGGATGGGATGGTATCGCTTTGAAAAAAACACACACATCACTACCATGACCCTATACTTTACCCAGAAAGTAGATTTAGTGTGACATAAGACCAGGGGCTCCCTCTACTCAAGCACCCCTCTGTACCCAATGGTCCCAGCAGATAAGTGGCCATTATTCATCCCATGTTGAACATTAACTGGATTAATTCTGCACGGGTTGAGGGGTGAAATGGTATTTGTCCAAAGGGAGGGAAATGGCAAGGAAATGAGGAGAGTAGCCAGCTTGGCTGAAATTCTAATTAGCTTGGGGGTTCGTTAGCACACAAACTCCACTCTTGCTGCAATGGCCTTGCTGATGCAGAGGCCTGGGTAAGCCATTAAGCCACAGAGGGGAAAAATAGAGGGATACAGCGAGGAAGAAAAAGTGAGAGAGAGAGAGAGAGAGAGAGAGAGAGAGAGAGAGAGAGAGAGAGAGAGAGAGAGAGAGNAGTTTCACGCATAAAGGCCCAGGGCAAGGAGGTGACCTTGTGGAGTGACTCCTCAAGGGGAATGGAGCTATTTCTGCCCCTCCTGGCCCACTTACACAAGGGCTCTTCAGCACAGAGGAAAAACACACTCCTAGCCCTCCACCTCTGTCTATCCATCAGACCATCCATCTCTACCGTAGACAGCGCTCTCCGGGGCAACGCAGCTCAATTTCCAGTTCGCTGTGCCCAACATCGGCGGTTTGTCAATGAGCTTTTCTCTGCTGTAATGTACATGTGGATTCTGATTCAATACATAACTAGGTCATGCTGGAGTTGCAAAAAAGAGTTTTTAGTAAAGAAATACTGTATACTAAACGCACTGGGATATGAGGAATGGCAACTAAGACAGTGAAAGATGGGTTTTTTCGATATTATTCTTGTGTCTGTTCATGATATTTACAAACACATGCATGAGGAGATGGAGCTTTTGAGAGCTCAACCTTCCCATCTGTGCAGAAAATGATTAAAAACTGTTGTCAAGTAATATACAAATCTCCCCAAGCAACACATAAAGTCACAGGAGTTCTGGAGCAGAATGATCTTGCGGCTTTATGAATGAACCCGCCCACTTCCTAACCTCCCACATGAGCAAGCAACCCCCCTGCAGTCATTTTTCTGACTCAACACACTCCATTCAATCTCTACTGACGTTCCTCTTCCTCACCTTGTCAGCATGACCCAGTTGGGTGTCGTCGGCGACAAAGCCATTATTTGCTGACTCCATCCTCTCAGTCTGTCACACTGTAGAGCTTTTGTTTCATTCACTTCCCTGCAAGTCTCCATCAGTTAAAACTTCTTTTGACTTTTATTTCCGGCTTTTGAACAAAATCGCCTTGCAACCCTCGCCCGCAACAATCACATGCCGACCGCCCAGATGTTCCATCATTATTAATGAATATTAGCATGCTCATTAGGTGGACCACAATTGCGGGGTAGCGGCCGCAATCTTGATATATGATCTTGTTTTCACAAGTCTGCATAAAACTCTCCTACACAAAAGCCTTTGCATGCAGTTTCAGGCTGTTCTTCATAAAGATGTTGGATAACACCAATGTATCTAGTTGGGTGAGAATGTGCAACAGATGCAGCACATGTTGAATGCTTATTCTAAAATGGGGTGATAACATAGCAATAAAAGTAGAAGAAAAGGAAACAGAGGCCATTTCAGCTACGAGAAGAGACACATAGTGTTTAAGAGTGAAACAGAAGGTCAAAGTCTTTGCTGTAATGATCTAAAAATGTTAGTATTTCCAAAACTATTCTATGCCTAGGTGGTGGTCTATACTCCACTTTCTCCAGAGCTCTCCTGTAATGGCTTAAGCTCAAACTTTTAGTTAAATAAACTGAAACGCTCAGCTATGCCAGCTTTAAATATTTAGCTTCAGAGGACTTGTGGGTAGAGCAGCGACAGACGGGATCAGTCCATCAAACAGAGTTTGGCCCGAGGGTGTTCGATCCACATACTGGAAAAAACGTACATGAACACGGCGCTGTGCTTATATAAAGCTACACCATGAGTTTGGTTTGCAATTTGTTATCAACACAATTCAGCCCGAGGAAGAAAGGGATTCTTTCATCACGCTAACTGGACGTCTGAGTTTTCCCATCATGAAACCAGCCACTGTTTATGTGTGTGGCTTGGGGTAAAGTAATTAATGACAACAGAAATACTTAAACATGACTCATGATAGTCAAGTGGAAATATACAGTCAGGTTTAATTTGATCTATTTATACTTTACCTACATACTAACTACAGGCAGCAGCATGTTTGCGGTGGGAGGAGCGGTGCTGGCATTGTTGAAAGCTTTGTAGTTTTTCTACGAACATCTAATTAGCAACTGAACTTGAAGGACGATTTTGCTTCACACTGATGACAGTCGCACACAAACAGGCTGATCTATGACCGCAGACATACCAGACACACAGAGTCTGGGAAGTGAATCAGGAATAGGGGATGAGGAGGGTGTGGATACGGAGTCTTAAATGAATATTCCGACCGTTGGAAATTGCATATCAAAACCTGCATGTTTCATTTTTACACCTGTAATGTTCTACTGGATAAGAGACATCTGATCACACTAAAAATCCTTTAAATATTCGTTTCAGCTTTTTCTTTTTTAACATTAAATATTCACGACTAAATAATCAAGATTCAAAGCTGCCATTCTTATATTTATTTATGAAAGTTTCACGCTAAAAAAAACTGTGAGGGTGTGGTTTTTCTCGAGGGACATAATCCTTTGACAACATAAGAGTAAACAAGCAATGCAACCTCACCAACATTTTGTTTCAAATATTGCTCCATCTCGATTGGTGTGTTGACGTTTTATGACATCACTCTTTCACAACTGAGGCCCGCCCACTGCTAAAACCAGCCGAAAAAGACCTCAGACCTCAAACACAAACTGTATCTCATGTACCATCACTCACAGAAGAAGCAGACTGAGAAAATATGTTTCTATTTATATGTATGCATGGGGCTTTACATTTTCATGACTTGATTAAAACACCATTTTTTCTGGAGCTTTTTACGCCCTCAAAGTTGGAACACGCAGACCAACCCAAACACGTTAATGACTATGTGGATTTGGTGGTAAATGGTAGCAGGTTGTCGCTCACCCTCCTTCCCCTCCTCCCCCTCCTCCTCCCCGTCACCCCAATAATCCAACTAAGAGCTTTTCAGCAGATATCATCTCGTCTCATGCTGTCTATATACAGCAGGATACTGGAAAAATAGGAAGTAAATGAATTGTGCGACAAGAAAGATAATCTCTGGATGAGGTCATGCGGTAGTTGAAATAATGAACAGATGAATCGGAAAGAATAAATAAGGAGATTAAACTCAATCTGATTTCAGACTAAGCAGGTCACTTAAGCTAATAGAGCGGCAAAACCACAGAGAACATATATTGAAAGTCTCAAACGTCTGCTTTTATCCAACGGCAGTGTTTATTCTTGAAATGATTCCTCCTAGTCAGGTTTAAGCTATTTCATTTACCCCCTATTTCATCTTGTTACGCTGTTTACCCTAACAAAGGGGGGATGGAGAATGAACACACCATGTCCACGTCAATAAGGCTGAATGCTGCCCTCTCCCCACGGGGGGATCCTGAGGGGTCTGCGGAGGCTATAGATTGAAGGAGAAATTGCCATTTCCAGGACGTGACAGACTCTCAATGTGGGCCGATAAAGACGGTGAACCTGGGGCTTTATTGACCGATCGCCGCTGAGAGCTTAGACCGTAGGCAGCAAACACACACACAAGGACAGACAAGAATGAGGAGAAGGCACAGGAGGAGGAATGAGTCACGCTGAGCAATCCGCACCGGCACTACCGTCACATTTACAAAAAAAAAAAAATCCCATTAAACGGCTCTTATCGAGCCGAGGTCAAACTTTCTCAGAACAAACAGGCTACAGACCTTCAATCCATCACTTGTCATACGCCTTTAAAAAAATGTACCAGAGGTTTGTTTTGAATACCAAGTCTAAAGCAAACTTATTCACAAGGTAATGCTATTGAAGTCTCTGTCCATCTGTAGCTTTTTTTCTTCCACCTCCCCATTTTATTCCCCACTTAATGTTGCTCCCCTACGTTCCCCTTTTTAAAGCATGGCCCATTAGGAAGCAGTGAAAGAGAGCAGTGCCCTGAGAGAAACTAAATCACCCCGGCCCACTGCTGTTTACACCAGACCCGGCCCACTGCTGGAGTCGCTGTTTATTTGAACTGTGAACCTCCATGTGTGTGAAAGGAAAAGTGTAAGAGTGAGTGTGTGTGTGCGTAAGAGAAAAAGAGAGAGCATGTGTACCACAGAACCAAAGAGGGGAGGGGATGAAGTGGTGGTGGTGGTGGTGATGGTGGTGGGGTGGTTCCACACAAAACCTACTGTCTCGCCCTCCGATTTCTTTCACACCTCTCTTAACACCCTTTTCACAATGTATTCATTCGCCCCACGGGCTCCTGGCGCTCCTCGGGTTCTCCAGGCCACAGACGGGCCTCTGTGTAGCCCGGTCTGGGCTGCAGCGCTCAGGCCAAAAACAGACCTCTTACACCCCCTATGGTGCTCCAGACACAATGATGTCCTTCTCCTGACCCACATATGACATCACAGCCTGGCACTTACACATTCACATATGCTCACAAGCACACACACATGCACACACGCGCAAACACACACACACACACACACACACACACACACACACACACACACACACACACACACACACACACACACACACACACACACACACACACACANAGCACACACACACACACACGCAAAAACTTGTTCAATTGAATGCTTGGTTCCATATCGATGGACATTACTATCAAAGCGGGCTCTAAAGTGAGCATGCACACGTACACACACAGATACACATGCGCGCACACACGCACACACACACACATACACCTTGGGGGAACAGTAAAGTTAGTGTGGAATCAGTTAAGACTGTCCAAGGCAGGAGTAAAGGATAAGAAGACCTGAGCATCAATGAAGCCACTGTTTAAAAAGTGCAGACCGACTGGAATAACGAAGAGGAATATGAAAAGCTGCCAAGTATTCAGACACGAGAACAAGGACACACACTGAGGAGACACACACATACATACACACACACACACACACACACACACACACACACACACACACACACACACGGAATAAGAACACAAACATGCCAACACACAAGCATAGAAGGCTGGAGCTTATCTAATTTCTAGGTGAATGCACTGAAAGACTCATGCATTTACTTATTGGTAGTAATATTTTCTTTCCAAGAGACTATCTGTTGCTTTTCAGCTTCATTTATGCGCGGGTGGTTATGAATTAGCAGCACAGTCGTCACTGGCTATAAACACGCCATTCATTCTTATGATCACACCATCAAACTGACAATAAAGATGATATAACAGCAGTTTTTTGGTTTTTTTTCGAGGCACGGACATTTAAAAGACCACAGGAGAAGAGAAGTAGCAAGCCAAAGTGTGAGTTAAAAGGATGACAAATAATCATGAGTGTCAATTCCCATAAGAATATTCACAAAAGCTCAAGAATGAGCTCAAGGCCTTTTAAAATCATAGACTTTTGGTTATCTAATGGAAAAAAAATACAGCAGTTACTCCCTGAAGCATGGAACAGCTAATCTATGTGTATCATTCTTCTCGCCTCTGTTGCTGGGGTCCACATGTGTTGCTGGCAGTGGCTGCATATAAACAAACTTTTTCGACCAGACAGAAACATACAGAGAGATACTGCAAACACATGCTCACGCACAGGGGCGGGTGTGTGTGCCAAAAAAGCATGCGTACAAGCCTGCGTGCACAACCACGCAAACAAACATATCAGTGTCTTTACAAGCTACTGTTCTCTAAAAAATTCACGCCCATCAGCGACGGTTAGGCATGACGGAGAGTGACACACTAATCTGTGAAAAGGCACTGTCGATATCCGCCGTGTCTAATCACATCACAGCACTGCAGCTCGAGTATGTTTGCTGCTTGCTCTGGCTCCTCTCTGGTATCTAGGGCAGCGTACCAGCGAGCAGAGTAAACTCTGGACAGGAAAGGCTGCTGTGTGTGTGTGTGTATGTGTGTGTATGTGTGCATGCTTGAGAGCGTGAGTGTGTGTGCGTATATAATGCATGCCAAGACTGTGCCAGCCACAAGACTGATGCTGGCGTCAGAATGAATCACATACAGTCTGCTATTCCTTTCCCTGTAGCACACCAAGAGGGTAGCTGGGAGAAAAGAGAAAAGAGAGATCATAAAAAACAGATCATAAAAAGCAACATCAATGGGTGATAGACCGAGCAAGAGAGGGAAACATTAAAGGGAGTGTGAAGAACAGGAGGGCTGGTGAGACAAAGCTTGAGAGGGGAACACAATTAGAAGGAAAAAACAACACATACACACACACACACACACACACACACACACACACACACACACACACACACACACACACACACACACACACACACACACACACACACACACACACACACGACAGGGAAGGAGAGTATGTGATTTCACCAAGCTCATCCATCTACAGCCAAGCTACATGCCAATGCATTCAAACAATCTTTGGATTTGACCTATGGATTTGTCTAATTCCTGATTGACCCTCTATTGTATGTAAACCTTCATATGACATGTGAAGAGGAACTTGATTAGACAGATTTCCTACTGGGCTGATCCATCACACAGTGTCGCAGAAGGCTGCTAACATAGCATCCGTCAATAAATGGGCAACACACACTCAAACCCTCAAAAGTCAAACTCCTTTCAGCTGTGCATCCTTCTCCATTAATCTGACGCGATGTAACATGTTTGTCTTATGTTTTGGATAAGCTCCTGTGTCGCTTTCACATAAAAAGTAACAAGTTATACATCGAAATATATCAAAATCCAAAACTTACAAGCACATAGAAAGTAACACAAAACACAAACATACCATAAAAATTTCATAAAAACAACAAGAACCAGATTATTCATAACTACATGAGTGATCCCACTTTAGAAGCTGTTTGAGTTTAAAATGTTCCCAGTCATGATCCATTTTGAATCCTGTGGGTAAAGAGTTCCACATGTTGATCCCCTGCACAGAAAAAGCTGCCTGTCCAAGGGGAGGATTTACAAAAGGGCACTTTACAATTCCCAGAATACTAAGCCAGAAGCTCTGAGAGGTACCACCAGGTCACTGAGCACCTGAGGAGATTTGTTTGTTCGGTATTTACATGAGCTTACGCTTAACAAAACCAAACATATCTTAACTTATTTTTTAATGTTGTGAAAAAAGTAAAGTTAGAGCAGCTTGTTCTGCTTTCTGTGATCGGCTAGCTCAAAGATCTCTTGTGACTACAGCTGCAACAATAAGTCAATTAATCATTCAAATTAATCACCAACAACTTTGAAAATCAATGAATCACTTTTTGAATATTGGTTTCAACTGTTCCAGTGTGAACATTTGCTTTAATCACGTATGACTGTAAACTGAAAGTCTTTGGTTTATGGGCTGCAACAGTCCATATAGGATGCATCTTGTGCTTCAGGCAACAATGATTGACTCGACAATGAATAAGGTTAGCCCGCCCAGCTACAGTGTCTCACTAGCCAGCCTTGTGTGTGCAAACCCTACACCACCAAGCTTCTAGCACTGCCTTTTTCGCACGGATGCATGGATGAACATGCAATCTGCCACTTTCTGGTGTGACCAGTTCTTAATCACCCAGAGTCTTTAGTCAATATGGCCAATAGTAAGCATTCAGCCTCAAAGCTGTTCCTTTTGCACAGAGAGCTATAGCAAAAAACCTGGCATTGATATATATTGATCATTAGCTACTTTGCATTGAGCAGCTGTAACTGACCCTCTTGTCTATTTGATCCTTCAGGCAAGAGATCCGACCAGCAGTTCAGCGTGCTGCATTACCATCATGAACTCTATTGATTACACATAAAAATCAACATTATTTCAACTGCTCCTTTTGGGACAGCCTTTCATTTTCTTAAACAATATCTGATCAATACACCCGAACACTGAAGAATACTGAGCAGGGTTTAGCGAGAATAATCATCAGCTTGCCTGCAGATCTTAATTGGAAAATGAAGTGATATACAGACATAAACAATAGGTTATAAAAATGTCTCCCATGTTGGGAAGCGGATATGAGAGAGCACAATTTTTGATGACATAGCACAGATCCTGGGGTGCAGACAGCACGTCCTGAACAACACATGAACCCCAAGCATCTGGGACACATTTAGCACCCATGTGCAATGTATTACATATTTCTGGAAACGAAGCCACGCTTGAGTCTGTAATCTGTTGATGGGAGTTTATTCCCGTTGTTCATGGTTTGGTTTGTTGTGACTTCAGCATGGTAAGCAAAGTTTTTTTCCGAGGAGAGCTGACAAAGACAAAGAATGAGGAGCAATGAAGGAGGGACAAAAGCAGATGCTGAGTAAAAGAAAAATATGGTTAAAAAAGAAGAAATAGAAAGCCAAAAGAATACAAATCAACTATGAAGCAAACAATCCAACAAAATCAGTGCAGCGCCTCCATTGCCAGGGTTTTCACACTCCCAGAATTCACAGCTATAAATTACTGTTTTAGAGCACAGGGGTGAAATTTGTCACCCTCTTGGTCTGCAGGCTGGGTAAACTTTAGAGATCCTGTGTCGGCATGCCAACTCTGATCATCAACTTGAAGAATCCTAACTAACTTGGCCGTGATGTGACTGCAACCTGCAGCTCTGCACTGACCTTCAACAGGAACAGGAATCGGACAACAAAGAGTTTAAAGCACATATATATAAACAGTGCTAGGCCTTTAAAGGAATAGTTTGACATTTTTGGAGAATAAGCTTATTTTACACTTGAGGAAAATGATACCATTCACATGTTATGGCTACAGCCAGCAGATGGTTAGATTAGAACAAAGAATTGGAAGCGGAGCGAAACAGCTGGCAGACTGGCTCTGACCAAAGGTAATAATGTACACCTACTGGCACCTCGAAAACTAAAATATCAAACTATTCCTTTAACTAAAAAAACTATTATAGTGCACATTTACTCACTCTTCTACCCATAAGCTCTAATACCACTGAGATATGATCTTACTGTTTCATTACAGTGCCAAATTTGGAGATTGTATCCACTGCTAGAATTTGAACCTTGGAATAGCTTTCCTTTGCTTGTTCTGCTGCATGAATAATCACAAAGGCCATAAAAAAATGAGTAAATTCCAAGTAGAGGAAATACTTCCATGAGTTTTTGGTGCCATTTTTCCATCCATGGTAGATAAGTGAGAAAACAGTGAGTACCTTTGAAAATAGTGGGATGTGACTTGGAGAATTCAAACTTTTCTTGCTGAAACAGCATCAGTAATTCATTACACTTCTCGGCTGGAAAAAATGTTCTAAATTTATCACAAAACAGTACAGAGTATATAACCATTCGATACACTTAATAATGAGCAAAAAACAGCATGAATCCAAACCTGCTTGGATCTATCACTGACGCAAAGCCATTCTAAACCCTAATAGGCAGCACACAAACCAACAAAGAACAAAAAAACATGGCTTTAATAAACCTAGTTAACATGAGACTTTAAGACGGTCCGCCCAGCCCCTGTCTAAACCTCAGTGCAAACCTCAGTCAGCCTCTGTTTAGAGTCTGCACCCTATCGTGGCTCGCTAATGTGTCCAATGGCTTTCTAAGCAGAGTGCTAACCAGCCGGGCGGTGGTGAGGCTACTGGCCAAGCAGCCACTTGTTAGGTCTGGGGTTAGACAGCCACATCTGGTCTGCCTGCACCCACTTAGAGCTCTACCGTGGTCTACTGTTCAGCCAAACCTCAGAGGTCAAGGACACAACCAGCGAATGGGTGTATATTTCAGTACATGTGCCTATGTGGGCATACCCCTCACCCTCTCATACATCCAAAAGAATGGGAATTAGATGTAAATTTAAAGCAGTGGTGCCCTACCCTAAATAAGTATAAACCATTAATTTAAATGCCAGATTAAACATTGCCTCTAATTTATTTTTTCTTTTTTGGACTGTAATTTATGTGGGCTAGGTTGAGGTAAAAGGTGAATTAAGAGCAGCTGGAAGGCACCGATTTAGAACCGCAACTACATAAACTCAAGGTGAGATATTGCTCATTCTTGTCCTTGAGCTTTTTTATCCCGAAGCGCTTCGTCATAATGCAAATGCCACATCCTGATAGCATGAAACTGATGTAATAAAAGACGCCAGAAAGCAACAGCTTCATATGATACACTCAAGATGTGAGAATTATAATTAAGAAGCTGTCATAACGTCATAAAAAGCCTGCAGTTTAAAAACGATGCTGGCACTGATGAGAGATGATGGTAAGTACTGTGTGTGGTCGTAGTGTGCGTTCAAGTGAATCATCTGTTATCTGGCTCTGCATGACAGTAGCATAATTACTGTAAGAGCCTGGCAATAACGTCATACTGGCGACAAAGACAGGAGGTACCGCTGTGTTTCTGTCACCGTCGGACTGTAAGCCTCTGTTCTCTAAAAGTCTGTGAATACTAATAGCAAAGACTGACCCACTTTGATACACCCTCGAATATGATGTGGAACACAGATTTGTGTATGCTTTTATTTTCTTATGTGTTTTCCACACATAATTATAACTGACTAAAACTAGATGTATGTGCCAACAAGCATCAATCATAGAGCAACTTTGGAACGAATGTTTAGTTTCACATAAAAGAAAGCTAAAATGGTATGTTCAAAAGATTTCATGCTTTTTTTTTTTAATCTTTACAAAAAGTTTCTGTTCTCACTACAACCTGCAATTTATGAAATAGACCATTGAATTGTGTAGGCCATTTTTAACTTATTGCAGATGTAATACTACTACTACACAGTTACAAATTGAGTACACATTTAAAATGCAAAACAAACTACAAACCATAAAAACTAAGCAGATTATAACAACACAGATTGAGTAGAGTGAACTAAAATGCTATTAGATGTAATAAAATTACCATAAGAGACATATCTGATGATCTCAAGGAGCAGGAAAGGACAAAGAGGATTTAGAGATTTGCTCGGGGGGCTCGGGGCAAGGCCTCTCAGGGCTTTGTAAGTAATCAATGAAATCTTATAATTTATTCTAAAAGCAACAGGTAACCAGTGAAGGGAAGCCAGGATTGGTAAAATGTGTTCATGTTTCCTGGGCCAGATTAAAATCCTGGCAGTAGAGATTTGGATGAACGGGAGGCGGGAGAGAGCATTTTTACCGATGCCAGAGAACAAAGAGTTACAGTAGTTCAGTTGACTGCTTATAAAAACCGTGCAGGACCGTTTCCAGATTTTTGGCACAAAGAAATAAACTAATCCTTAAAATGGTTCAATGATGATTGAAAATCCCCACTGAATTAATATGTTTTTATCTCAGCTGAAGTTTTGATCAGATTTCTGGTTTCGAGATAGTGAACCAAGACTGTTTGAAATTTGGTTGTTTGCACTGTCTTGATCTATGAGTAATATCTCCGTCTTGTCAACGTTTAGCTGCAGGACATTTTGTGACATCCACTTGACAGTTTGGCAGGTTGGCATAGTTTCTTGTTTTCAGGGTCACGGTTTATGTAAATCTGAGTATTGCCTATATAAAATCGGAAACTGATATTATGCCCGTGTATGAGGTAAACTAGAGGGACCATTTAAATTCAATAAAAGAACTGGCCCTAGTAATGAACCTTGGGGCACCCCGCATTGAAAACCCATTGTAGTTTAAATAAAATCAGTGATTCCAAAACAGAAACGTCTGTTGTTTAAATTAGCAAAATAGAGGGTGAAAGTGTAATAAAAATGTCCTTTAGAATTTTTACAAGAAGAATATCTTGAGGGTTTCATTTTTATTAGCATATAAGTCTGGATTGAATGAGCAGAAACTGAACAGGGCTTCTCCATTGTAATTGAAGAATCAGGAGTAGAAATGCAACTTCTAATAATTAAGACCTTATGGATAAAGAAGGAAAAGTAGGGGCGATATATATGTCAGCTTTAAAAAAGACTGCATTCCAAAAATGTCAAAAATTTGGTTGTGATTAAGTGTCATCATAAAGTGGCAATACAATAAAATGATTTTACTGAATAAAGACACATATGAGGATGTCTATACACACCTTTTGTCTTGTTTAGCGCATGGCAACATAAAGTTTGGGCTGCACAAAGATGTCCTGCACCATACACATCACTACCAAAAAGAATATAACTAATACAGGAGTGAGCAGTTTACTGTACTCTTCGACTGTGCTGTACTACATTTGGCTACTAATCAGGACATGCAGTATTTGACCTGTACTGTTCTGGCATGTTACTGTGTTGACCTCGCCTGAGGTTGGCTGAAAAGAAAAGCACCGAAACAAACTGCACAGAACCGCAGGCTATAGGCCAGGTTTGCTGTGTGCAATAAAAGGTTATTTTTAGAATGACAGAGATGCAGTGACCAGAATTGGACTCTGTCGCTGCACAGATTGTGAACAATTAAACCGAGAAGCAGGTGGTCGTTAATGTGTCATATCTAGACAGACATAAAATCTGGCATGGGAATATACATAAGCAAAGTATGGCATGGGCTAGTTGGTGCCAAAACAAAACCGCCAAAAAAAACGGTGACACTGAGAGACAAAAAAAACACTAGTGATGTATTTGTCACAGCAGGATATCGGATGGCAATAATGTCAAATCTAGTTTCCGTTTTTGACTTTGAAGTGGGGAGGCTGTCTGATGTTTAAAACAAAATAAAATAAAACCTCCAGGTGGTTACATTGTCGTTTAGTGTGGAAAGTGACAGATTTGGGTTAAATAAAATGCTTGGAGGAGAAACGTAAGCCAGTGGAGAGCATTTGCATCTTTGTGCCTGCAGGTGCATATGAGAAAAATGGCCTTGCTTTGATTGTGTGTGGATTAGTGAGAATTGCAAGGGAAGCGAGAGAGACAGAGAGCACAACTGAGATGAATACGGGGCACAAGTGAGAAGCAGAGATTCACATTCCCAAATTGCGCCCGTCTTCCATTACACAAGACCACCTGCCTGCTATCACAACAGCACACATGTACATACACACACGCACACACACACACACACACGGAGTGAAACACATATGGAGCGAAAGGTTATAGTCACTCACAAATGGAGGAAGACACAAAACATTCCAGCAGCTTCAATGAGAGAAGCGACAAGTGTATCCTTCCAATATATATATCGACTTCTCGCCAAACATGAGGGCTGTGTTCTGCGGGAGTTGAAAACCAGTGTGTCATGTTTTTTTTTCCCCTCACATTTTTTCCATCGACTTTCTGTGCTGGAGCCGTGTGGATCGCCGCAATATTCNTTCCCCTCACATTTTTTCATCGACTTTCTGTGCTGGAGCCGTGTGGATCGCCGCAATATTCTTCAGATGACTTGGGGGACAGATGACTGACAGATTCTATGAGGAACAGGGGAAGTTAAGAGTCCATATGATTGTACTGCATGCATGTGTGTGAGTGTGTGTGTGTGTGTGTGTTTAGGGAAAGGGAAGACCTTGTGGTGCCACATACCAAAGCATCTAACTGTATTGTATGTGATTAATTAATAGCCTGACTCTGTTTCCTATTATTTGTATGGTGGTGCGTGGGGGTTTTCAGCCACATGCAGTGCTGTGTGGGGGGTGCGGTTTGCTCCGATTACATCAGAGTTGGGGCCACGAGGGATGATTTTAATGACCAAAAAACAAAAATCTCCCATGTTGCCCTATTGCCTACAGCGACAAATACTAAAGGATAAACAAAGTATATAATAGAAAAAAGCAGAACGTTTTTGTTTTCCCACATAAACACATACAGATTCATATTTTTTAAAGTCAAACACAAACACACACACAAACACATGAACACAAACACATTCAAGAAGTGTCCCCGTTTTGTAGGAGTGGGAGGTATTGTGTGTGTGTGTGCTTGTGTGTGTATGAAGATAGTGCAGACAAGGGGGTGGGAGCAGGGGGGGTGCTATCAAAAAGCAACAAGTTGGAGGTCATTGTCCAGCTTCAAAGGAGCTACCCAAGCCCTCGGACTTTATGTGTTGTTTTACGACACAGAGGCAGACAGGAACCTCAGAGTTTCTGGTGTTGCATATAATGTGTGTGTGTGTGTGTGTGTGTGTTTCATCAGGAGCAGGCACCGTCTTGGATGGAGGGATGGATGGATGGAGGGTAGGAAGGGGGGATGGGCGATGGAGGAGGAGGAGGAGCAGGAGGAGGAGGGGGCAACCAAACTTTCCCCCTTTAACTAACATTGACCTGTAGCAAACAGTAGAGCCCATTTTCTGACTTCTGAGTGGGGGAGGGGGGTGTTG
>JANJYP010061291.1:0-10284 GCA_024605115.1 Rastrelliger brachysoma
ATGCTCCAATGACTTCTTATTAGAAAAGTTAGTGCCACCTTTCTAATACATTTGTCACCATTGCTTCTAATGCTTTGTGGTGTGCTCATTGCCTTTAAACAACACTGTCGCCATCCGGCAAAAATTTCACAAATGGAAATTTGTGTCTAATGATCTTCTCCTACCACCAGATACACATACTAGAGCGTTATACTGCCTAGATGATGAATTGCTTCTATCCCTGACAGTCACTAGTTTTCCTCTTGTGCCACCTTGAGGCCAAATTTAACAATCAATCCATCATGAATGTATAAAAAAATAGAAAAAATAGTCTTAATATTTTACTAAAAAAAAAAGTGTTATGTTTTTAGCCTATCACAAAGGTCGCAGAATAGAGCCCACTAGGCAACAGTACTGAAGCTAGCAGCCATGGCTATGACATAACTGCAAGATCTATATAATGAAAATATGTCTCTGCTAATCTACCCAGTCACCAGTTGATAAGCTTTATTGCCTGCTATTAGTGAATTGGAAGTTAGGTATATTCAAATTAAATACCATATTATGTCATCTCAAAAGGTTCAAGAAATAAAGGTGTACCTGTCTGTTAGCACTGATAACAGTCTCAACTGTATACTTACTCTGTGACGGTGGTGGTGAGCCATTCACTGACACTGTCCTGGCCTGTGCTTCCTGTGTTTGACATGATGCAAGAAATTATAATAATGCATGTGATAAGGAATCATAGATACCAAACATGTAAAAGCTTCTACTGACTCAACACCTCATCCACTCTTCTCAACTCTCTGCCAATTTTTTCAGAGTGTCCTAACAAGACCAGTGTTGCATCAGTGTTTAATGACAACTTCGGGTTATTACAGCTGATAGAATTCTGGCCTTCATTTGTATTGTTAATACAATACAAATAATATTATTGTAATATAATATATATAATAATAACAATATAACAATATGATACAATATAGTTGTATTGTACAGAGATACTCATCAAAGTAATGGCTGAGATGTTTAATGTCCAACTGCTTGTGTTTCTTTAGTGTTATATCTTCATCATGACAAGTATATCTCACTCTGAACTGTTATGGTATGCCATACATTTGGATTATTAAGACCTTTATTTGTGAAGTTAAATAAATCATAGAGCGTTAAAAGATTTCTCTTTCCAGTATCATAGCACATCAGTGGCTTCTGATGTTAAAGCCTATTAAATCACCTAGTTTTCAAAAGCATACCTTCTAGGCAGTTGTGCATTTCAAGTTTTTGCACTGCAGAGAAACAACTTCACATCACAGTGAATAGTCCTGGACCATGTGTAGTAAAATGTTAAGACCCAGTGCAATGAAAATGATGTTTCACACTTTTAATCATGTGTGCCTGTGCTAATTGCTTTTGTCTTATTATATATTAAATATGTCATAAAATCAGTATATTTACATTATTACATCTTTTCCCATTTCAAATCTTTGTTCATAATGTGTCAGTGGCATTAACAAAGGTCTCCCAGTCAAATGAGACTGTGTGTAATTACTGAATACACTGGACATAAACACACGTCACTATTTGTGAGTCATCCTTGCTAACAGAGAAATATGAACAAAGACAGGAGGAAATGTGTCTGATATCAGTGTTTTTATCCCCAGAACAATGTGGTGGATAATATTCATTAGAGATAAGAAAGATTTTACCGAAAACTATCTTTGTTATGACAAATGAATATTATTATGATTATTATCACATTACAATAAAAAGAAAACATTCCACTGAATTCTGCAGATTTTCATTCTGAAGACTCAAAAGTTTGCAGACTGCATTGGGTCTGACCATAAGGCAGTATACATGTACTGTTTGTATCACAATAACTATTCATTTAATATCTCCAATATCTGCAAATCACTGAGCAGGCTATCTTTATATTAAAATATTTTTTATGCTGTTTACATTTGTCACACACTTCTATAGAATATACAACATTTGATTCAGGTTTTTTTCATAAACAATATCTCACTTGATCTTAGAGAAATATATAGGAACTGTCTATTACCATGATGGAAGATGTTAAATGTAATTCAGTGTCCTCTGTTCTTTATGATAAACATCACAATTATCATCATCATCAAAACTGTATTACTATAACAACAATAACAACAAACCTGATGATCACTTGTATTGATTATCAATTTGAATTAATGCAAACATTTCAAATAATATGGCCTACTTTAGAGATTTCATACCATGATGCTGCTGGTTCTGACCTGTGGTGGGCTCAGTTAGGTCTATGTGGCTCCAGTGGACCCTGCATGCCACCAGGTCGGCCCCCTTTGGAACAGCCACTTCAGATGCCATGAAATGAAACTGCAGTGTGGGGCAGAGAGGATCAACAGGTCATAATTAAAGACATGTGCAAAATTCTGTCTCTCTCTCTCTCTCTCTCTCTCTCTCACACACACACACACACACACACATAAAACAGAAAGGACTGACAGCTGTGCACAGAGCACTTACCTGTGTAGTGACTGGACTGAGCCAGATAATCTCTGGTGTGACACTGTGCTGCTGAGCTCACAGGCTCCGCCTGCCACATGATAGCCTTGTTTGCAGGCCCAGACATGACTATCATGTCAGAGCAAAGGACAGACATACAAATGACTCTCTCGTACTTTTCAGCCCTACAAGGAAATATTGCTTCCTGGCTGGTTGGTTAATGCCTTCCATTATTTCCTGCTCCTCTTTTATCAGTTTCTGTCAGACTGTTGTGATACAGTGAAGGGATACACTTTTCAGGAAATATTGCCATGTCCCTGGCATTGTACTTTTAAATTTACAACATTGTCTTAAACAGTCATTTATAAGCAAGAAAATTGTCAAGAAAGTGATTTAGCAGTCTCTCTACTGAGGTTACTGTTAGGCCTACCACATGTCATCTGATAGCTTGGAAACCTTTCATTCAGAATACTGTTATATATAGAGGGTGAACTAAGTTTAACAGTATTTGTTTAGTGTTTACTGTTGAAATGTTGATTATTTTCATAAGTGTGTCTGGCTTCCTGTTGCAAAACAGTGTTTCTGTCTAACCCTAACAAGAACATTTGTTTTATTTCCATATGTATGCTAGCCTGGGTATAACTATCCTTCTTTGCAGGCGATTTCATTTCACTCTGCAAGTCAGTCCGAAAACCACAGACCTAATTTTCCCCTGAATGAGGGAACCAATCACAGACTGGGGGAGGGTGCAGTAAGACGATGACGACATATATCATGCTAAAAGCACGTCTGTAGAGTGATAAATACCTTCTGTTCTCATATTTATCTTCATAAATGGCAAGAGTCGCTGCATGACATTATTTCTCCGTCCCATTGTCATATTTTGGTCGCTGTACATATGTCATCAGGTTTGTTTGATACGATTGGCTGTAGGCTATGTGCAGATGCATTTGATAGACATTCGTAGCGCCCAATAAACGACTTTGTGCTTTTGTAAACCACGCCTCAAATATGAAAAAATGAACGGGTGTGAATGGATGGTTCCCAGACTGAATCTCAATCTACACAGAGATGAGGTCTGGTGTTAGCCAGGCTATATTTATGCCATGTAAATGTTGTGGTTTAAACTCTCTTCACACACATTCACTCTACCAGACTTAGCTCAGCTGATCTAGCTTATCTAACACATTACTGTCTATTAGAGACAGTCTCTATGTTTTTCATAAGACACCGACTGCTGATGATCTCTAAGGTAGGGCACACTGTTCGGAGCCTAAAGCAGAAGTGGGTTTTAAGTCATAAACCTCTTTGTGGTTGGTAATGCCTTATGAGTTAAGTACAACAATTTTCCTCCCTTCATAGTAAGTAAGTATACAGGTAAGGAATGTTTTAAACACTGTAACAGTAAAAATATGAATCCATATTTCATGGTTTTAGTGCGCCATCAATCAGCAGTTCAACAGAAGTATCATCAACACATCAAGGATGTCAGATACCAGGCATTTAAGTGTGTCAGATAATGGTTGATTCACCAGAAGAATCAGATGGAAAAGCTGTAGGTTATAACTTGTACACTCTCTACTTGGGGCATGCTACAGCAGAGCCAGGACTTCTGCTGTGGAAAGAATCACACCCATCCTGTCATCAATCACGTCTGAGTCTACATAGAAATAAAACAAAGGCTATGCTTTTCTTTCAAACTATGATAACATCTATATGCTGATATTGTCATCAAGGTGAATGGACTGACATAATAGCAGATTTTAAGCATCTGTAACACTGAATCCAGTTGAATTTTAAGAAACATTTTAAGGAAATGGTTAACATAAAATACCACTTAGCAAATTTTAGACATATTAGAAACTTTCTCTCTTTGGATGCAGCCAAGATATTTATGCACTCCATGAATTCTTCACGTGAAGAAACAGCCATACAAACTAACTTTGTTGTATCATACTATTTCACCACAGTACATCTGGACAGTCAGCGTTCTCTGTGAAACCTGATTAGCCAGTGATGTGAGGAGTTGCAGCTCCATCTGTTCATTTAAATTTAAAAGTCTGATAAAAGCTTCTCAGCTTTGTAAGCACTGAGTCTCCATTGTATGTGATGCTGTGATGTTTATTGTGTATTTGTCCTACCATGACGCCTATACAAAGAAACAAAGAGATCTTTGACAAAAAAGGAAGGAACTCATGCTGGAACTGAGAGCAGCAAGAGACAGAGGAGACATTGCCTACCTTTGACATGATCAACTGATCACTCATCCATGCGCCAGCACTCCAAATAGTATAGGATGGTAAAGGTATGCAAACTACATACTCTTAAAAACTGTAAAAATAAACATGTCAAAAAACAAAGACTCTAAAAAAATACTTGAACATTGCACATATCAACATAAACAGTCTCAGGTATAAAACTAATGATATTGCTGAACTGATATCAAAATATGATCTACAAGTACTTGCAATTTCTGAAATGCATCTTACCAGCTCTTTTGAAGACAATGAAGTATTGATAAATGGTTATAACATCTACAGAAAAGACAGAAACAGACACGGTGGTGGAGTGGCTTTTCATATAAACAGTATACCTGTAAAAATCATATTCCATATGATGAAGGATGAAATAGAACTGCTATGGGTGAACATATATCTACCATAAAAAAGCCAATACTACTCAGCTGCTGCTACAGACCACCTAATGCCAACAATGTATATCTGGATAGTATTCATGAAATGTTTGACAGTAGTGCTATTGTGGGTCAGGACACTTACCTCATGGGAGATTTCAACATCGACTGGTTAGCTCAAAACTGCCCTCTAGAGAATAAATTACAAACCATCACATCTCAAATGATAACCAAACCAACCAGAATATGTAGAAAAAAAGAGGGTACAAAATCATCCACATGTATTGGTCACATGTTTACTAACTGTCCTGAGAGGTGTAACAGAACCATGTCTGTACCCACTGGCTGCAGTGATCATAACTTAATCATCATTGTCTCCAACATGAAGGTGAGTAGATCTGGGCCCACAATAGCACTGAAACGATCATACAAAGGTTTCAATCAGGATTTTTTGTTAACGATGTAAGGAAAATCTATTGGTCTGAAATACTGGAAACAAACAACCCAAAAAGTGCCTTGTTAAAATTTAATAACTTATTCTTACCTCTGGTAGAAAAACATGCACCATTAAAGAAGTTTGCTGTCAGAAGTGCTGGAACACCATGGTTAGATAAAGAAATCAAAAATGCAATTAAACTAAGAGATCAACTCAAAAAAAACTGCTATTAAAACTGGAAATAAAGATAACTGGGATGAATACAGGAAAATAAGAAACTCTACTACTAAACTTAATAGGAAAAAGAAGAAGATCTACTTTGAAAACAGAGTGAGGGGAATAGGAAATGAATGTGTTAAATGATCTGACAGGAAGGAAAAATAATAACAACCCGACCTTTCTTGAAGTAAATGATACGTTCATTACAAAACCTAAGGAGATAGCAAATTATTTAAATGATTATTTTATAAACAAAGTAGATAAATTAAGAGAAAATATGTCCATAAATAGTAATGAAACATCTCATACATTAATAAGAAATAAAATAATGAAAGGTAATAATTCCAAGTTTAGACTAAGAAATGTAAATATAAGTAAAATAGAAGATCTCATAAAAAATTGCAGAGAAAAACCAACAGGTGTCGACGGCCTTGACAGCAGGCTTCTTAAAATGGTTGCGAGTGAGATTGCTCCCCCACTAACACACATTATTAACTTAAGCTTTTCATATGGTATGTGTCCTCAAGCCTGGAAACAAGCAAAGATTATTCCACCACCAAAAAATAAGAAACTGCCTTTTTCCAGTACAAATAGCCGCCCAATCAGCCTCCAGTACTAGCAGAAATGATGGAGACTTGTTTGTGAGCAAGTTAACGAATATCTTATAGCTAATAATGTTATATGCAATGAACAGCATGCATATAGAAAAACACACTCCATGGCAACAGCACTGACAAGTAAGTCCGATGATTGGCTAAAGAGAATTGAAGATAAGCAAATGGTTGGTGTTGTGTTCCTGGACTTCTCTGCTGCATTTGATTTAATAGATCATAAGTTATTACTCAATAAACTCTCAGCCTCTGGCTTCGAACAATCAACTCTGAACTGGTTTTATAGCTACTGGTCAACCAGAACTCAATCTGTGTTTTTTAATGGCAGCCTCTCTGAAGTCAGGAACACAACATGTGGAGTACCTCAGGGGAGTTGTCTTGGTCCGCTACTGTTCACTATATTTACTAATGATTTACCATATATACTAAATAATGCAAGCATAGTAATGTATGCGGATGACTCAACTATATATTCATCAGCACAAACTAAAAATGAGTTCGAAACTATTATCAATAAGGAACTGCAAGGTGTAATAAAGTGGGTGGTAGAAAACAAACAAGCATTAAACATAGCTAAAGCTAATTGCATGATTATTGGAACTAATCACACTATTATAAATAACTCTGTATTAAATATTAACATTAATAATATAACAATAGAACAAGTGCAGGAGACCAAGCTGCTGGGAGAAACAGTGGACAATAAATTATCATGGAAAAAACACATAAGTAATATAATAGCTAAAATGGGAAGAGGCATATCGATTTTAATAAGATATGCAACTTTTATGAATAGAAACATTTTAAAAACTATTACTAAATCATTAATACTATCAAATCTAGACTACTGCCCAGCGGTTTGGTCGAATGCTACAGCGGAAGTGTTAAATAAGCTACAGTGTATGCAGAACAGAGTGGCTAGAACAGTTTTAAAATGTGACTACAGGACTGATATATTCTCTGATGGCTGTGATCAGAAATATACTTGTTTCATAATCTCCTCCTGGTTTGTTTGAAAATCTCTTTTTCAGTGCAGACAATCATAGATAGAACACAAGACAAGCAGTTGTGGGAAACTTTTCACTGCCCAGGGCGGGGTCCAATGCAGTGAAGCACACTATCTTTTACAGAGGCATGACAGAGTGGAACTCACTGCCAAACCATATTAAACTATCCACTGGTATGAATCTATTCAAAATATTAATCAAAAAACAGCGATCATAGTAGGAACTATGAAAATGGTTACACATATGATGGAAGTGTGTTTTTGCTGCAATGGATCCTGCTCTGTTAAACGTGGTTGAATATCTGAAATAATTCAAAATATTAACCAAAAGATTTATCACAGAAATATGTGTTGATAGGTGATAGGATGATATATGTGATTTATTATGAGAATATGTAAAGGTAGTTGAGAGGCAGTGTTGGAGGTATGTGTGAACTGTATGTGTGTATATATGAATGGATATGTGTACAAGGGTTTGCATAGATATGTAAATTCATTGTATATGATGAATATATGAGTGTGTATTGAACTATTTAATATGATACATCAATTAGATAAGAAAAATATATTGCATGTACTATAAGTGAGACTGGTATGCAACAACTGTTCTATGTTTTGAGTTTGCTTTTTCTTTTTATTTGTTTGGGAGTTTTTCTTTTTTCTCTTCTTTTTATGGTTTTATATAATATGTAATGCATTTTTTCTTGATAGACCCCAGGAAGAATAGCTGTGGTCCTGCCACAACTAATGGGGATCTTAATAAATACATAAATATACTCGGATCTGTCAGGGATTGTCATTGATGAAGTAGGACCCAAATGAAAATTAAACATGACACATTGCACAGGAAATCAAAACTTCACTCTTGCTCCTCTGGCTGAAAGGAAGGGGAGTGCAAATCCTGGGGACTGTATGGATTGTGTAAGGGCAGTGGCTGACTCAGATCCTACAGAAAGGACAGAGGCTGGGTAGGAGATGGAGCCATTGGATAGGCTGGGGAATGCTGCAGAGGATACCTAAGGTTGTATATTGGGGCCGGGTAGAGGATATCTGTCCATGAGCTGGGAAAGCAATTGAAACACTCTAAGATCATGCTCATGCTGAGCCGCCTGCATGCTCAGAAGAAGGTCATTATCTTCGGCCTTGAAGATTTTTTCAGCAAAGACCTCCAGAGTAGTCTCCATTTTTGACTTTCTCTTCCGGGTCTTTGCGGAGGTAGCTAAGAGGGGAGGAAAAAAATGGTTAGTTGGGTTATATGACATTGAATGCCTGTTGTTACATTTATAGTATATATGATGTGACAACAAAACAACAAGCACACAATTGTAAATGACAGAAAGGCATGGCAGCAGATGTGGTCCTCCGACTGTGTGACAACATAAAAGTGAAGAACCACAAAGTGTTCCTTATCATTTTTTCTGTTCCATACCCCTTTTGGAAAAATTAAAAAGCCGAGGCATTGAAGCAACAGAAACCTGTTGACCCAATAGGCTCATGGGAGCTCAAGCTAAGTTTAAGGAAGGGAGAGGGACCTCTTCAGTGTTGCCTCCACATATGCAGGGAATTATCTACAAGATGCAGCCAAAAGGTGGAAAATATAAATAAAGAAAAGGCCTCTCAGGCCTTTTCTTTATTTTGCATGTATTGATTATTGATTTTGTCATAATGTATTCTGTTTTATGTGAACAATCTTATGAGTTGACTAAAAAGTAGTTGAAATTCTGTTCATGACATTATGCTTACTTGTTGCCAGTTTAAAGCATTGATTACATAGATTTTTCACAATCTGTTCTGTTGTAGGTAAACCATCATACGAGATGTTACAGAACCACCCTGACTGGACACCATCATTGTGGTTAGGCCACAACAATATAAAAAAACAGATGGAGCAAGATATCAGCGACAAGCAAAACGCAGGACTGCACCGCCAGCCCAGGACCTGCAGCAGCCGCCGCCGCCAGCCCACGACCTGGAATGTGGATTCTGTTCATCTAGACGAGATGTTATCAACAGTCTTTTGGAGGAAAACAGAGCGCTGAAGCAGGAGCTTAATGAGTACCAGATGAACAAGAACTATCTGAGTGGTGATGATAACACAGTGAAGTACTACACAGGGCTTCCAAATTTTGCTTTGTTCCAGACTCTTCTACTCACCCTTACTCCATAGCTGCCTCAAGGTAGGATGAAGAAGCTCTCACCCTTCCAGCTTGTCCTATTGACTTTAATGTGCCTTAGACTAGACCTGCCAATACAGCACCTCAGCCATCTATTTAGAGTGCATAGAACAACTGTTGCAGATGCCTTTCACCATACCCTTGGAGTGATGTACACACAGCTGTGTCCATTGGTGCACTGGCCAAGCAGGGAATGCTTATTGACCAGTATGCCACACCAGTTCGTCGAGTCTTTTGGGAAAAATGTGGCTGCCATTGTGGACTGCTTCGAGGTCTTCATTGAGAAACCCTCAGATGTACTGGCAAGGGCACAGACTTTATCTTAATAAAAAACATGCATACACCATGAAATACCTAATTGTGATCACGCCCCAGGGTGTCATTTCATTCATATCGAAAGGGTGGGGTGGGCACACAAGCGACAAACATATAACTGAGCAAAGTGGTTTCCTGAACAAACTGTTACCAGGTGACATTGTGCTGGCAGATAGGGGCTTTAATATCAGGGAAAGTGTGGGCATGATGTGTGCTGAGGTGAAAATACCTACATCCACAAGGGGTCGTGCACAGCTAGAGGCGAAAGATGTGGAGGAGACAAGGGCCATAGCACATCTGAGAATTCATGTTGAGAGGGTGATTGGTGTTGTGCGCAACAAATTCAAATTCTTACACTCAACTGTAACGGTGCACATGCTTCTCAAATGTGAGGGTGAAAACCTAATGCC
>JANJYP010061296.1:0-24952 GCA_024605115.1 Rastrelliger brachysoma
TGTATGTAAGGAAATGCAAGACAGGATAGTGAAGATCGTTCCCAGGCTCAGCGAGGAGAAACTGATTGAGGAGCTGCTGGCGACTAACGATGAAATGAACACCGCCTTTACTCGCTACAGCAGGTTAACTACATTAATTACTATAGTCTATATTATTCTTATTATTAAAAGTTGTGTGTTGAATTTAGTGACATATAGTCAAATAGCCTTGTCAGAAAATGAGTATAGTGTTTAAATGTATGTAGGATATAATCACCTGAAAACAAGAATTGTTGTGCGTTCGTTAGCTTAGAATTCATTAGCTTAGATTCGAATGAGAATATCTACATAGGGAACAGGTCCTCTTTCACAGAGCCTGTCATGTTGCACTAGCAAATTTCTATGGTAGCCCAGAATGAACAAATCAAACTGGTTGTAGAGAGACTCTTGTGTTTTTTGAAAGCATTGTAGCAAACATAGGTTCTTTTACATACTTGGAAAGTGAGGCTAATCAGTTCGTTGCAGTCTATAATCTAACCACTAAATGTCACTAAATCCTACAATATACCCTTTTAACAAAGTAAAGAGAACAGGTGCATTTTCTTTATACGCGGATGATATAATTTTATTCTGCTGTTCACAGGTTTGAAAGAAGAATAACAAACGGTCAAAGCGCAACACCGAAGGTAAAAAACATGCTGGCTATTCTTCCTTGGCGACAACACCCATCGTTTTAAGAAATAGCTGAATTGTTGACTTTATTGTTTATTGTTTATTTGTTTCCCAGAGCCATTCGTACGTCAACCTTGCAAACCTCAACCTCACAGCGTCTGAGAGCCAACCAGAGCTCGCGTCCGTCGCCTATGACAGTTTGTCCGGTCAGATGGCGAGACTTAGTAAGTGCTTATGTTAAATTAATTATATGATTGACCCCTGCTCCTAACAGCAATCGTCCAATATTAACTTAGCAACTGTAACTAAGCGCAACAGGCTGGTGAAGCTTTGCATTTGTACACACTTGAAATGACTAAACATGATATTTTGTTTGTTTATGAAATTTATAACACACTAGGCTACTATATCATGTAAGCCTACAGTGAATGGTGAATATACTCTACATGTATTTACTCAATGCTCTGTAACACTCTTTGTTACTTGTCGCTGTTACTCTTGCAGGCACAAGTGAAACAGATGATTCGGACACATTACTACAGAGAAGAAATCTCTCAGCTGAACAAAGACCAAGGTACAGAAAAAAAAAACAGTCCTAGTTTTGTGACCTAGAAGACATCCAAAGTGAACACAACTACTGCTAAATGAAGGCTGTGTGAATAACAAAAATCTGTTACTATAATTACAATATTACAGCGTAGTCATACAGTATACTGCAGCTCTTTTCCGAGATGTTGATGTTTTGTTTTTAGGGTTTAATTCCAACTCATTGTGTCTAATACTTTTTTTAAGACACGTGCCAGGGTTTCACTGAGTGTTAACCTGAATTATTGCCGTACATGGCAGCTAACCAAGGTACCAATCGTGTGTTTTCAGCAAGCAGAATGAAGTCGCAGTGGACGGCCTGGCCCGAGCTCAGGATAGCAGGCTACAAATCACTGGAACGGTAGGCAAAGACTCTATGTTATTCAGCTTTTTACATGGTCTAATAGGCTTAGCCACACATTTTATCTCCTTATTTTTTCTTATCTGTGATTTGACCCTCTGGACTACGAGTCAAATAAGTGTGGAAATTGCTTATTTGGTATAAGAAACATGAATCATGTACAGTTTCAGTTAGGATATAGCTGAGAATCTCTTGACCCAGCTGTTCCTCTGATGAATAAATATCCTGCTTTGTGACCTAAATGACTCTCTATGTCTGTGCACAAAAGGATGATAGCCCAGCCTCCTCTCGCAGCTCTTCGCCAAAGTTAGACTGGATGATTAAAAGGGGAATGGTGGGTCTGTGTTTTGGTTCTACACTGATTCAACCCATTCATACCCTCTGTTTTTTCTTTTTTTTTTTGTTTTCGTCATAAGGTTGTTGTACTTTTGTTGTGATGCGGAATGCTTTTCTTGTTTTGGATTACTTTTTGGGTTTGGCGGTGCAGCTATCATTATGAAACAATGGTTTGCATGTTGGCCGGTGAAGAAAGGAACAATAAGATACTCTTCCAACTGGTGCTTACACCCACTAAAGAGCATGACAAGTGTTGGTTTGCACTGTCCTGATGTGCTACATTCCTGTCATTCCTGTAGTGCACTTGATTTAATGCCATGGTTACTGTTGTGTGGTTGTTCTTTTGTGTTGATTTTTTTTTTGGTGGTTTGGTTGCTTTGATACACAGTCATAAGACTTTAAGCCATGGTTCATATTTCACTCAACTGACCTCCCTCTTCTTTCTTTATAGATTCCCATCAACCAGTCCAATGTAATGGATGATATTGAGAAATGGCTAGCACTGGATGATGAGGTGAGGTTACTAAATGTAGTCCAATTAAATGATTATGATATTACTGTTATTTAATTATTCAATACTGTGTACTGTACTGTGAACATTCAAACTGCCAAGTAGAGCTGAAATGATTAGACGATTGTTCTATCAACAAAAACTATTTAGGCCATTTTTTTTTTTAAATCAAAAATGCCAAACATTCTCTGGCTCCAGCCTCTGAAAAATGAGGATTTGCTGCTTTTCTATTTATTTTGTGATTGTAAATTGAATATTATAGAGTTTTTGACCGTAAAGCAAGACAAGTGAAAATGTCAATTTGGGCTTAAAGAAATTGTGATTAGCATCTTTCATGACTTTCATTGTTAAATTTCATTGTGGTAATTACAAGTAATATACGCAGAGAGCTGTGCAGACTCTTGCCTATTACATAATATTACATAATATAGATATGACAAAGGCATCCTAAGCTATTCAAACTCATGAGTTATATGCAAACAACTGTACTTAGGGAAAGTGGTTGGTGTTGTGGAGTTTATCTTAAATCCATGAGGCTTGTTTTCAAGCTGAAGTGATAAAAGTCTGATCTTGTGCTCCCTCTAGTGTGATATGAAAGCGAGAGAGAAAAAGCAACAATGAGCTCCACTGTCGAGATACTGTAATACATTTGAATTTTGAACACTACAGTCTTCTTGATGGCAAAATAAGAGAAATATCCTTAAAGTATATTCATCCTTCAAGTTGTATGCATGTATGTAAAATAAAATATGTTTTTTTCTGTTTGTGATACAGTATGATGACTTTGAGGATTCAGATGGTGTGACCAGTGAAGGTAAGAATCAGATTAGGGCTCACAATATTAGACGTTTTAACTTTTAAAAAGGGAAAATCGTATTGAATTGATTGTCTCAACACAAAGCTGAACGCATTTTACACTGCTTTGTTCTCAGTTTCTACCCATCAGTTTTGTATCTGCTACAAAATATTTTTTTTTACATTTGACCCCTGGGTGGCACTAGAAGCTTCAGTACTGTGTTAAAAGCACTCAACTCCTCTAGTCAGAGCAATTCAGCACAGAAACTCTACACAGATGTACCTTTTCAAAATTACTGCTTCTATATATTAATCGTTTGTTTAAATGGACAAAATGAGCTAATTCTGGTCATTTATCAGTTTTTTTTTTACTTCCATGTGATGTCCGATTTGGTCAGAATCTGTAAAAGGTCTAGGTCTTATTTAGTATTTTTCCTTTAGATAGTTATTGAAGTGCTATCTCATCTAATCCCGTGTCTCTGTCCCTCTGTAGAGTTTGACAGATTTCTGGCAGAAAGAGCGAAAGCAGCTGATCGCCTGCCTTCTGTCCGAGCCTCCTCACAGGATACCAACCACTCCGGGTCTTAAGCCGCACTTAAACCTGCCAAACTAACACTACTCATGAAGCTCCTGCGCCATCGACTGAGAGATGCAGATTTCTCTTTGATGAATGGTTGAGTGGCACATCTGATATGGGAACCGCAACCCATATTTAAGGAACGGCGTCATATCTGTGTATACTGCTCTTTACTTGGGTGCAAACTGTTTTTTTTAACTGATAAAAAAAATAATGTTATTCGCTGAAGGACGAAGGTTTTTACTTGACATTGTTACGAGGAGTTTGCCCATGTGTGGAATGCAAACATTTGCACATTTTATATGGTTACATTCCTGCTGTATGAGGAAAGAAGTTAAAAGTTACTGAAAAACAACTTTTGCAACATAGATAATGTATTATATTGTGATTTGTATGTCAGATCTCATTGTGGGTTACAGAAAAACACCTCTGTCAAAGTAGCAAACACTAAACATGTATGTATGAGAAGCTCAGCTATGACTACAAAAGTTTGATGCTTGTTTTCATGTTATTATTATTATTATAATAGGATGTCGAAGAAAACTACGTGTTTTTTACATCCAACATTCCCCTTGTGCAGATGTTTTACTTGAAGTTTAACAGAAAGTCATGGCAGACTGCTGTCATATATTAAACTAAAACTATTAACTGGAAGTCTTCTTGTTCTCATTTACACCCCTAAGTGCAGTGCATTAAGGTTTCATGGCTTTTCAGGTGTGGCAGTGAAGTGAAGCCACGCTGTTGTTAAATCCAAGTGTGGTAGATTGTACTGATTGGCTTCTTGCTTTCAGTTTAGCAAGTAAACAGAAAACACATAGCAGGGTTTAGGTTACTTCATTCATATTATTAAATATATTTAGAAAGCAGACATACTATATAGAAATTTATTATATTGAGTTTTGATGTTGTCTTTTAGTTTAACCATTCAGTGTTTCCCACAAATTTTGAGACTATTGTGATTTGGCCTCAGTTGGGAGTACATTTTTAAGTCAAATGCATCATTCTGGAAAACTGAACGTGACATTAAGAGGAAATCATAAAAAAATAAGCAATTCTGTGCTTTAGTACAGACATGCACAAATAACACTAGTATATATTAAAAGTCACAGAGGGTAAACAGGTCAGTGTGTTAGAGGGAGATTGGTGGAGGGATAATAAAACTTAATAATGAATAATAAAATGTGTTTTTCTATTGTAACACATTATAATTAATACTTGTATTTAAAACATGGAAGAGAATGTATTTTTAACAAAAGAAAAGTGACATTGCAGCAGTAGTTTATATTAAGAAACTGCTTCCACAGTGACTGACTGGATGAGTAAATACTATCTCGAATCTCATTCGACAAAACGAAACCACCTGCCATGCGTTCTGATATCTGATTGGCCCACTGCTCTACGCCCTCCTGTTACGTGACGTCCGTTGCCTAGACTCGGTCGTGCTATCCAGCGTTCTTGCACGTTTTGACGTTTTCTACAAACACACGCCGGTACAGTAATGTCTCTCGGAAAAGCGGCCAGGAATTTAGTGAAGCCTCTCCGGGGCGTCCTGCAGCCCTCGACCTCGGCTGTGAGCCGGAGCTACGCCGCCGCCGCTGAAGCCAGAGCCGTGCTGAACGGCGAGCTCGAAGCTATCCGAGCCGCGGGGACATGGAAGGCAGAGAGGATCATCACTTCCAAGCAGGGACCTCATATCAATGTGGATGGCAGTCGTGGCAGTGAGTGGAAGTGTTTTAAAGTAACAGCAGATGATATAAAATACTGATATTAGCAGTGAGTCCTTAAACGCACCATATCTAAAGTATTGTTGCCTCTCCCCCTCACTGTTATCTTGATGCTGAACCCAAACTGTAAACTAACTTTCCATGAGGAGATTGTCATATCAGCTTCTAGCATAACCTTTCCACAAAATCCACCAAACAACACTGTGAAAACATATTATAATAAAGCAGCATGAAATATTGCTTCTAATATTAATATTAATCCATTATAAACTTGTATTCCAAAGCAAAATGAGAAGAAAATATTCAAATATGTTAAAATACATACTCACTGATATGTAATATAATCATTTCTAAATGCACACAGTAGCTGACTGAACTGTTACGAATCTCTGTGATGTTTGCTAATCTGTACAAGCAGCCAGGCAGTGTTTAAACTTCCAGGATGAACTTTGTCAGCGGTTGACTCTGCTGATTTATGAATGGCCCCTTGACCCTTCATGTGTGAAATTGACTGTGTTCAATAGATGTGGATGACAATGCCACAACCCCCATTCAGTGTTATTTTTGTCACTCGTTGTTCTGATAGGGCGTCGTTACTGTTTTTTCTGCCTTTTTGCCAAAATATACAGATAGGTGGTTTTATAGAAGGAAAACCAGGGTGTCTTACTGATTAGGAAAGGATGTTCACCTGCTGACTTACCAAATCTCTCCTTTAGGTATGTTGAATTTCTGTGCCAACAATTACCTTGGGCTGTCCAGTCATCCAGAGGTGGTGCAGGCAGGGATTGATGCTCTGAAGATGTATGGTGCCGGGTTGAGCTCTGTCCGATTCATCTGTGGCACACAAGTATGTCGGTTAATACGCCATACAGTCAGCACGTTAACGCATGAATAATCACATATAGCTCTACAATAAATTCACTCTTTCTAACACGTGACTTACAGGATCTACACAAAAATCTGGAGCAGAAGTTGGCAGAGTTCCACGAGCGAGAGGACTGCATCCTCTATGCCAGCTGTTTCGATGCCAATGCTGGGCTGTTCGAGGTATGTCCTGCCCGTACCCTGTGACAAGAATAGAAATAATCGTGCTGTTATGATCGATAAAACATCAAATGACTCTCATACCAGGTTCTGTTAGGCCCGGATGACGCAGTGCTTTCTGATGAGCTAAATCATGCCTCCATTATCGATGGTATCCGTCTGTGTCGGGCAAAGAGGCTGCGTTACAAACACATGGACCTCAGTGATCTGGAGAATAAACTCAAGGAGTCTCAGGTGTGTGTAGTAATGTTTCTGCTGCTTATGAAATGTCTTAGTGTGTCTTATTCTTCTTCTTTGGGTCAGATTTTGAGTGTCAACCCTCCTCTCTTCTTTCCTCCCCTCAGTCCTCTCGTATGCGCCTGATAGTGACAGATGGAGTCTTCTCCATGGACGGAGACGTGGCTCCATTAACAGGAATTTGTGACCTGGCAGAACAGTACGGAGCTATGGTGTTTATAGATGAATGTCACGCCACCGGCTTCTTGGGAGCCAGAGGCAGGTGGGTTAGCAAAAGTGGTATTTTGTATTGTCTATTTTTATGCTGAGTCAATGTTTTATTGATGGTGTAACCATAGGAAAATGTGAATATTTAAGCATTTAGCCTGTCCTATCTTAACAAATGTCACAATTATAAAGAGGCACGAGTGTTTAACAACCTGTATTTTCTTTTTCTATGACACATTGGCAACTCAATTTATTCATTTTTAAGAATATGAAAGTCTAAAGTCAAAAATATTTTAAAATCTAAGTAGTTATTTCCTTCCTTATTTTAATTCCTTTTAATATTGAATCATCTTCTATATGCTTTAAATTGCACTCAATAAAATAGTGATAAATATATATGATTACTATAGACAAACAAATACATAATAGCATAGAGATAACTTCCATGTTATTATTTTGTTTTGGAAGGATGTGCAGTTAAAATAGCTTACAGCAACACGTGTCTGTCATGTATCAAAACTGCCACTAGGTGTCACTAAATTCAAGAAAACTTTAGATCCTACTTTTAATAATAGAGAGTTGTAAATCACACTGCCTGTCAGTTAAGAGGAGATGGACTAATAATACTCCTGTCTGTGTTTTGTAGAGGGACAGATGAGCTCCTTGGGGTGATGGACAGAGTCCACATTGTAAACTCCACCCTGGGGAAAGCACTGGGAGGAGCAGCTGGTACGCCTCCCTACATCTGATCTGACCTATGAGTTCAACAACACACAAGTTCTGATCTCAATATTTGTAGTTTTAAAACTGAATTGATAATTTGATGTTTTGGCCCATCAGGGAAAAACGTGCACCATATGATCATATTACAAAGTTGTTACAGGTTAAAAAAAAAGTGACTAAAACCAAACATGTATGTCTCTTTCTCTTAGGTGGCTACACAGTCGGGCCCAAGCCTCTCATTGACCTGCTTAGACAGCGCTCAAGGCCGTACCTGTTTTCCAACTCCCTCCCTCCTCCCGTGGTGGGCTGCGCCACCCGGGCCGTAGAACTGCTGCTCGCCTCCAATGAGATTGCACAGAGCATGACGGCCAAAACCATGAGGTGCGTTCTAAAAAAAAAAAAAAAAAAAAAAAGGAAAGTGAGGTTATCTGGCTCAGTGTGTGCTTAGCGCAAGTCGAGAGGCGGTTACTTCTAGATAATGAGTGTGGAAAATATTTGGCTGAAAGTGGATTTTTTTTTTTTTCAAGTGCATGTGTGTGTGTAGTCTTTTTCATACCTATTCAAAACATCCAGAATGATTTCTGAAATAAATTGCTTTCAAGTCTTAAAGATGTTTAAAAGTTGATCATTTGAATGTATGTGACTCTTTACTTTGACCCTCTAGGGAAAACAGATGTGCATTTTTTTTTATGGATTTTTCACTTTTTATAGACAGTGTGTTTATGGAAATGAACTTGTAAACAGCCAGGAGGGAAAAAACAGCAGAAACCTCTCTGTCTTGTTTTTGAAGATTAACCAAATGAGCCTATGTTTGTACTAGCACCAAGGCTGTCCTTTATGTAGGTGGATATAATACTGCATGTTTCCCATCATGCTTCTTAACCTTGGTTCAGTAACACCCACACATGGCCTTCATTATGTAAGCATGAGCTACTCGCCACACAGAGCATATATAATCTAATATATAATCTATATTACTGCATACTAAACCTTCTATTTTCAGAATTACCACAATCAGCACAACTCTATAAATAAATACTGCTTGAAGGAGGTCACTGCATGTTTAGCAATTTAAGAAAATTAACAAGCTGCATTTGTGCCTACACTGATGTCTCTCTGTGATTGTGACTAATGTTTTTTTTTTTTTTTTTTACCGTGTCGTCTGTTCAGGTTCAGAAACAATATGACAAAGGCCGGTTTCACCATCGCGGGCTCAGCTCACCCCATCTGCCCCGTGATGCTCGGAGACGCACGGCTGGCCTCTCTGATGGCCGACGATATGCTGAAGCTAGGTGAGATAATAACGCCTCATTTACACCCGGTACTATCAGATGGCTTGTATTCGCAATGTGAATGAGCCATACTGTATTAAAACATGGTTGTCGGCCGCATCTCCAAAGAGTCCATTTTTTTCTCTCCACAGGCGTATACGTGATTGGCTTCTCCTACCCTGTCGTACCAAAGGGCAAAGCCAGAATCCGCGTCCAGATCTCAGCCGCGCACACAGACGAAGACATCGACCGCTGCGTCAACGCTTTCATCCAAACCGGCAGAAAGCACGGAGTCGTTTCGTGAAAAGGACAAATGAGCAGGAATCAAAGGATTCATCAATTGAATTACTGAAGAACCTTGAACCGCTTGCTGCCTGTTACTCAAGACCTATGAATGCTTTTGATGGAAATATTAGTTACATTTGAAGGGTCAGCAGAGGTAAATGTTGTCATTGTGTTGGCTTGGCTGAATATAGCACTTATGCTAACATGTAGATGTTTGTGTTTCAAGAAAAAGGGCTTTTAATTTAATATTTCCAACATTTTTTTATGAGGGAGAAATTGTTTCTATGGAGTCATTGTTTCTGTTAATAACAGGTCAGTTTACTTTGGCTCATTTCACTTTATATGCCTATTACACAGGTGGTGGTTTGATGAATGTGAGGATAATCTTAACACATGTAGTAATGCATCTAATCATATAACCCTGCATTATAGGCATTGATTAGAGTCAATGTTACGGCTAATCAGTGGGAGAAAGAGTTTTAGGACACTTTCAACATTTATAAAATGTGACAGTGGCTTTAAACTTAAGGAAGTCAAAGCTCAAATAATGTTACCTAACTCGTTCTCACAGGCAGAGCTGCTTTGCCTTTTTCCTGAAGAGATGCAAACAACAATTTTGCAAATGTTTAATATGTAAAGATGGAAAATATTAAAGTCCCCTTCTACTCAAAAATATGATTTCTTTCTTCTTCACTGTTATTTGAGCTTCACTGTGTAAAATGATGCATGTGGTGTTTTACACTAAAATGATTTTACATTCATTTGCTGAAGGAGTTTCACAGTGTGCACTTTAAATCTGAGATGTAAATAGCATCATTTTGTAACATCACAACTAGTTAGATGGGGTCCAGTATGTCATTTACACAAATCTGGCTGGTCATGGTGCTTCTGTGTGGAGTTTGCATGTTCTCCTCATGCTTGTGTGGGTTCTCCTATAGTACTCAATAACTATAAATTGCCCATAGGTATGAATGTGATGTGACTGTGAATACTGGGATTGACTCTAGCCCCAACATGACCCTCTGACTCTGTAAGTGGTACGGAAAATGAATGAATGAATAATTTACAAACTTGAATCAATTCTGGANGCTGGGATTGACTCTAGCCCCAACATGACCCTCTGACTCTGTAAGTGGTATGGAAAATGAATGAATGAATAATTTACAAACTTGAATCAATTCTGGATCTTTCAGTGAGGCTGTTTTTAAGAATTCTGAACAAGGAAACAACATTTCTTCTAGAAAAGCCATAACAGACAAGGATTACTATTCAAAGCAGAGTATTTTTATGTTTTATGTTTAGAGAGGAACTTTAATCCTTTTAAGGTATGGATGTTATTTTACAGTCTAATTACTCAAAACATAAAAATAGTGACACCATTCATTAATGCCCCATGTAATGTAGATGACCTGAATACTGAATGTAGACTATTATTTTATTTTCATTATTACTATTGTGAAATCTATATCCTGCAATGAAACACATCTAGCGTGTAAACTTATTATTTAGGACTTTTAACATGTATGTATATGTGAACTGTGACTTCAGTTTGCACATTACAGATATACTCACGCTTTGTTTTGTGACACATGTCCCGGTTTCTCCTCCTCTTCCCCTCCTCCCCTGTTGTCTCTTTTCGCGCCATCGGTGCTCACAAACCCCGCCTTCACATTGAAGTCACGCATCCGGTAGAGCCGTTTTGACCAATAGCAGCAGGTAAATTTTCTTTCAACCAATGATCTGACAGGAAGAGGGCGGTGCACAGAGCGACTCGCGGGAAAGAGACGGGAAAGGGTTCAGCTTTTGCCGCGAACACAAGTCCCGAGCAACGTTGTGCGTGGTGGTACATATCTGTTGGGTTCTTTCTTTAAAACTAGCATCAGACTCGTGTTTTTTTCTTATCTGCAGCGCTTTGTTCACCGAGCTCCTTCAGCATGTCTGGCTTTGACGACGCAGGAGTTTATTACAGCGACAACTTCGGAGGGGGAGAGGGACCCGGCCTGGATGAAGGGTCACAGAAGAGGACCCAGATTAAGAAACGGTTCCGTGAATTCCTCCGGCAGTTTAGAGAGGGAACCGACCGCACCGGCTTCACATATAAATACAGGTGACTTTACCCGGCTGCTGATGTAAATGAACTAAAAGCGATGTCTTAACTAGGGACTGAACGAAAATTATGTGGTTGAAGAGAGGGGGTAAGGTGAGGAAGGAAAAAAAGAAAAAAAGGTACCCTAACCTGCATAGGTGAACATGCACTTTACACTTAAAATTCATTAATTTATATAGTTTATTAATTTGTGATGGTAACTAGTGTATAACATAATGTAGCTCTGCAGGGAAATGTTGAAGTCTGAACGTAACCCCCTAATGATGTCATCAAGGTCATTCTGTTAGGGCTTCAAGTTTTAAGAGAATGGCTTCAATAATGGAGCTTGAAACAAGTGGTGAGAGAGGAGGCTCTGAAGGAAAACTGTATTGTTGCATTATGGGAAATGTAGTATGCAGCTACCAGTGCACACTAGATAAAAAGTTATATCACATTTTTTGCTTCTGCTGCTAAATACGGCAAGCAATCAGGTTCACAGTTAATATTGAGATGTTCTGAATAGTCAATACATTATCAGTTTTGTCTAATTTACATATTTATAGTTGCTTGTTTTTATTAGCGTAGCGTAATGTGACAACGCCTTGAATAAGCATGTAATGCCACTACTCAAGTCTTTGCTGCTCTATTAGTATGAAATACATTATTGTTACGTGACAGTTGTTTTTGTTTTTACAATCAGAGATGAGCTGAAGAGACACTACACCCTGGGGGAGTACTGGGTGGAGGTGGAGATGGAGGACCTCGCCAGCTTTGATGAGGATCTGTCGGATTGTCTTTACAAGCTGCCTACAGAGAACCTGCCGCTGGTAGGTCATCATTGCATTCCCTCCTTTGACCAAAACAATCATGAAATCTCTCCGTGTCCAATCTTTACCATTTTGATCTCATGTCTAGCTGGAGGAAGCCGCAAAGGAGGTAGCAGATGAGGTGACCCGTCCCCGACCTGCCGGAGAGGAGACGGTCCAGGACGTCCAGGTGATGCTGAAGAGTGACGCTCATCAGGCTTCCATGCGCTCCCTCAAGGTAAAACATATCAACGCATCTCTTTGTGCCTCTGTTATAGTAACCTCTGACAGTTAAATCACATTTTTTGATCGTTTCTCTGCCTCCATAGTCCGATCAGGTGTCCCGTTTGGTGAAGGTTCACGGCATCGTCATCTCAGCCACAGCAGTGCGCGCCAAGGCCACCAAAGTGTGTCTGCAGTGTCGCAGCTGTCGCAATGTCATGAACAACATCTCTCTGCCTCCGGGCCTGCAGGGTTACGCTCTGCCACGCAAGTGCAACGCGTGAGTATGACAGAAACCTATACGCACGCATGCAATTTAAAAGCTTAGGGATGCAGATATTCGTTAGAGTTGGAATTTTTTTTTTTTTTAAACATCCAACAAATGTTCTCTTTTCTTTTTCTCAGTGATAATCCTGGAAGGGTCAAGTGTCCCGTCGACCCCTACTTCATCATCCCGGACCGCTGCGTTTGTGTTGACTTCCAGACCCTCCGCCTGCAGGAGTCTCCGGATGCTGTGCCGCACGGAGAAATGCCCCGTCACCTCCAGCTCTACTGCGACAGGTGAGGGACACATTCTCAGGCAGATTTATATGTGATCTCTGTATTGCAGGATTTTACTCATATTTTCACTCCTAACTTGTTTCCCCTCTTCTTTTCAGGTACCTGTGTGACCGCGTGGTCCCAGGGAACAGAGTGACCATCATGGGTATCTACTCCATCAAGAAGATGGCTGCAGTAAAAGCCAAAGGGAAAGAGAAGAGCAGCGGCGTGGGCATCCGTGCGTCCTACCTGCGAGTGGTCGGCATCCAGATTGACACAGAAGGAGCAGGTAGAGATGAATTTATGCTTTGAAAACCCTCATGTGTGTCTAGCATGTAGTAAAAGATTTAGAGGCCCTGTTAAGATGCTAATATCTTCTTTATTTTTTTCTTTCTCTTCCAGGTCGTGGTGCTACTGGATCGGTCTCCCCACAGGAAGAGGAGGAGCTGAGAACGTTGGCCGCCACTCCCGACATCTACTCCGCTCTGGCTCGTTCCGTAGCCCCATCCATCTACGGCAGCGACGACCTAAAGAAGGCCATCACCTGTCTGTTGCTCGGAGGGTCGAGGAAGAGGTGAGGCTACAGGGGAAAAAAAAAATCAGCAAAATTGACTGTAAATCTTATGTTGATGTCATTTAACGCTTTAATTCTGTCCTCCAGGCTGCCTGACGGTCTCACACGTAGGGGGGACATCAACCTGCTGATGCTGGGAGATCCTGGTACAGCCAAGTCTCAGCTGCTCAAGTTTGTGGAGAGGTGTTCACCTATTGGGGTAATTATCCATTGTTATCCTTTTTTTTTTTTCAATTATTTTTTTAATAATTCATCCACCACAATATCCTACAGCAGCAGTTTTTAAGTTCTAAAACAGTGGTCCTCCCCTCATACAAAGCTGAAAAAAAGGCGCACTCTCACTCAATACTCAAAGCCACTCTCTTCAACAAAACCACACACATTTAGACTGTTCTGTATCATATCCTTTTTAGATAACTAATGTAATAAATTAGTCCCATGAAATTAGAGCACAAGATTGCATCATCTAATGTCTTGCTTTGTCCCCCCCTCTTTAAAAATTTTTAAGTATACTTGGTCATAAAGCAACATAATCATGTTTTAGAGCCTTGAACCAGGATATTTTTTGGCATATTTGCTTGAAAAATTAGTTGTAAAAGGATCATTTAAATATAAAAGCAACTGCATTCATTTTCTGTAGATCAACTATTTAATCATAGCTTTTTTTTTTTTTCATGTCCGGAACGTACCTTATTTATATTATGATTTTTATGCCATTAGGTTTACACTTCAGGAAAGGGAAGCAGTGCTGCTGGTCTCACTGCCTCTGTGCTGAGGGACCCTAACACCCGTGGATTCATCATGGAGGGGGGAGCCATGGTGCTCGCCGACGGCGGAGTGGTGTGCATCGACGAGTTCGACAAGGTGAGAGCCTGAGAAGCAAGAGCTGTGATATTTTTGTAACCTCATCGCTGCTTTGTGATTAAAAGCAAAAACTGAACTCAAATGTGTTCTTCAGATGAGAGAAGACGACAGAGTGGCCATCCACGAAGCCATGGAGCAACAGACCATCTCAATCGCCAAGGTAACGCCTCTTTATTTATTTATTTATTTTTTTAAAAATATGAATTTAAAAAGCTCAGTTCACTCACTCTGACGCGCAAACTAACACGTCGACTCTTCCCTCAGGCCGGCATCACCACCACCCTCAACTCTCGCTGCTCGGTTCTCGCCGCCGCCAACTCCGTGTACGGCCGCTGGGACGACACCAAAGGAGAGGACAACATCGACTTCATGCCCACCATCCTGTCCCGTTTCGACATGATCTTCATCATCAAGGACCACCACGACCAGCAGAGAGACATGGTAAAATAAGACACATACCAATAAGCAATTTACTTTTACTTTAAGCAAACTTAATAAAATGAAATGTTCAACACTTGTCTGTTTTTTGCAGACACTGGCTCGCCACGTGATAAACGTTCACCTGAGCGCCCTGACACAAACCGAGGGGGTCGAGGGCGAGATCCCATTAGCCACCTTTAAGAAATACATCGCCTACGCCAGAGCGTGAGTTTTCCACATTTTCCTTTTTTTAACAGCACAAAAGCTAAATTAGTCCTCATCGGGTTGATTTTGCATGCTTTGATATTTTTTCTTAAGCCCCTCTCTGAATGTCTTTTTTTTTTTTTTTCCCTGCAGTAAATGTGGCCCCCGTCTCAGCGCCGCCGCTGCCGAAAAGCTGAAAAACAGATACGTGCTGATGAGGAGCGGAGCAAGAGAGCACGAAAGAGAGACTGACAAAAGACCCTCCATCCCCATCACCGTCAGGTATTTTAACACATTTCCTTTTTTACTTCCACACATCAGGACGTGTATATATTTTACTCCGCCTTCTTGAATTAATCACTCACATTTCTGCTTTTTCAGGCAACTGGAGGCCGTGGTTCGTATCTCAGAGTCCCTGGCCAAGATGAAGCTGCAGGCCGTAGCCGGAGAGGAAGAGATCGATGAGGCTCTCAGACTCTTCCAGGTGTCCACACTGGATGCTGCGCTGTCCGGAAGCCTTTCAGGTACGTGCGTTATGTCTTTGATTAATGTCAAGTTTGTAAGTAAAACTAGATGAATGAATACCTAGAGTATGTCAGCATCAAAGTAATTACAGCTGTTCATGTAGTTTTAACGTCTACCTATCCATCATTATGTCACTGATTACTTAATAGGGGTTTTTGTACTTTTGTAATGAAAGGCTATGTTGGAAAAATTGCAGAGTAGTTTTACTAAAATAGAAAAATAAATTGACTTAAAGATTGAAATTTATGATGTTTTTTTTTTTTTTAAGAAACCACATGTTGAGTCACCTAAAAAGAACAGTTATACAAAGGTTATGCTTACACTGTTTAAAATATACAGCTAAAACTAATGATGGATAAAGGGTTAAACTTGTTACATTTACCTACCAAGATTGAGACTTCATTCTTGTGTTTTTTGTTTTTTTTCTGTGTAGGAGCGGAGGGCTTCACCTCTCAGGAGGACCAGGAAATGATCTCGCGCATCGAGAAACAGCTGAAGAGACGCTTCGCCATCGGCTCCCAGGTGTCCGAGCACAGCATTGTCCAAGACTTCACCAAACAGGTCAGTCTGAGAGGGGAGAAAAGCACGTTTAATTAAAAAAAAAAAAAAAAAAAAAAAGTACACTTAAAGAGAAGATAAGTAGTAGGTGCAGGACAAGATGAATATGGGAAGTGACATATTGTTTTCTGTCTACATTCAACCTCATTGCATGTTAGAACAGGCCTAGAAAATGTGCTTTTGTAGATTATACAGTATGTAGACAATATAATGATTTGGATGTTTTTGTTTCCTGTGTGGCCATTCACATTTTGGTGTGTAAAATTATCACCCACGACAAGATTGGACAAGTATATGTACGGCATAAAAATAATAATTAAATGATTTGTATAGGCCTAAAACAACATTTTTAAAAGAAAACGAAACTAATAGCGTGTAATAAATACAATGCACCAAGTTAATAATTATATTGAGCCCTCTGAATCATCTCTTACCTTTCTCACGTCTCTTTACAGAAATATCCAGAGCACGCCATCTGTAAAGTCCTCCATCTGATGTTGAGGAGGGGGGAGCTTCAACACCGCATGCAGAGGAAAGTGCTCTACAGAGTCAAGTAGAGCTAAATGGCGCTCTAATGCATATGCATATTGTTTCTCGATGTAAATAGTTCCAGTCTCGTTATTTGTACTTTTTCTCTGTTTCTAAGCAGACATCTTCATTTCTGATGTCACTCATAGTGAAACCCTGTTTTGAAAACTGTTGGATTTGGATTCATTGAAGCAACTGTCTGATGTAAACTATAAAAACCATGAAAATATGTTTTAGGGTGTCACTGTTCAGCTTTGTATTAACACAAAGGAGTTTATCAATGTCTGCACGCTCTGTAAAGAATTAAAGTATTTGAAATAATACTGTGTGACTCTGGATTATGTTTATGCTGGTTTACTCATAGTTTTTAGTAAATGACAGGATGGAATATACTTTTTTATTTATTATGAAATACTTAACAATTGCATCATCCTCAGTTTTTATAGACATATTACATATACCACAAGTTTGCCTCTAGGGGCTTTACATTTACATAGGATATCTTATGTCATTACAAGTAGACTCTGAAATCAGATTTTTTTTTAAAAATAGACAAAAATGCATATTCAGCTAGCAAAATAAAAATATGGAGAATCAGCATGACAGGATTTCCGACTAATGTGCAGAATGAAATAATGCAAACATATTAAACTATGATTCTGAACATTGTGACATTTGTTCAAGCCTTAAAGCACTGCTGTAGATTCTTAGTTCATATCACAATATTAGTTCACTTTAAAAGATGCATAAATCATAAAAAGATTAGTTAACAAATCATGAGATTGTTTAATAAAATATATACACAGTTACATTAGAAAAGTTAAGTAAATCACATTAATAATTTCCTTTGTTGCTTTCAGTAAAGTGCTATTTGTGCATATCAACTGTGCTGGCATAGACTACAAAGCATAGAATCCAACGCCTACAGAGGCCAGTGCAACGCATAATCCCACAGTGATCCTCATGAAGGGAGAGGAGGGGAAGTTGACAGCGTTCTTCTTGGATTGGTCCATCGTTTCTGTTGTGACACTCAGCATTTTCTGCAAGTCATCAAAAACCTGACAGAAAAACAAGTTATAAAAATGATCAGTATGACGGTTGTGTGCTTGCTCTGCATGTTTCTGTTCACATTAGCTTCCTCTTTTCTATAGTTTCACATTAGTTTTCATCAGGGGTCATTAACTCCATATTGCCCATCTGTTATATACATTCAAACTTTAAATATGTTCTTTAATTTCACTCAATTTCTGCATGTAAGGCCGGCAATATTACTGTTATTAATATTAACCTTTATTTAACCAGCTAATCTCATTCAGATAATCAGCCTACATGAAAGAAATTAAAAACATATGCAAGGTAAAATATCAGTTGTCCCTCCGAAATAAGAGTGAGAACATCAATTCTCAATATGTTGATGAAATATTGATATTGTGATATGAGACTATATATAATCTTAGATATTGAATATCATAATATTGTGATATTTTGTCTTTTATGAGTTTTAAATGCTACATTACAGTCAAGTGATGTCATTTTCTAAACACCCATTTAATCATTACATCACCATGACTGATTATTATTTATAAGAAATCCCATTGTGAAAGCTTATTATTAAAACACCAATAGTCATCCTCACAGTATTGCAAAAAAATATATCAATAAATAATAATCAATAAATCGCAATATATCAGAATATCAGTATAAGGTATATGGTCAGATGTATTGTGATATGTGATTTTGTCCATATAGCTCAATCTTACCTGGATGTTGAACTCAAAGGAAGCGACCGCCTCCTCCAGCATCTCTGCCTTCTCCTTGTCCGTCAGCTCGATGCTGTTCATGCGGCTCCTGTACAGCTGTTTGAAGCGGTTTGGGCTGGTCACTCCTGGAAAGGAGAAAAACTCCAGTCCATCTTTACTGCTCAGCCCGAGGGACTTCTGAGTGATTTTCCCCAGCACTTGTCCTCCTGAAAGATCACCCAGATAGCGAGTGTAGGCGTGGGCCACCAAAAGCCCTGGGTTCTCCTTGCCAACCTGAAAAAAAAAAAAAAAAAAAAAAAGAGTGTTTGGGCATTTGTGGCTCATTTCACAACAGGCCCACCCTGAATACTGAGTGAATGTCTTTCTTTGTACTCACCTGGCGCAGTCTTTCTACGTATCTCTGTGTAGCTGCCGGAACAATCACCTTCTTTCTCCAATCTGAGCCGAAAAAAAACTCCAGGTCTCTTTCTAGAGATTCCACACGGGCAAGTTCCTGAGGAAAGTATATGGGTGCAACACCTGGGTGGGCAGCATTTCTGTCCAGCTCCTCTTCTAGAGCTATGTAGATCTCATACAGGGAACACAGCAGAACCTGGCAGGAACATAATCTGGATTATTCACTGCTCAAAACTTTCTTGATGCCTGCAAATGTGTAGTGTGAACAGAGCTTACCTTGTACTGCTGCACGGTGATCTGACCCTTCTGGTAACTCAACATGAGCTGTGTGTTTTCAGCTCTGGTGTGGGTGTCCTTTGTGGCTAATTTAATCTGCTCTGATAAATCACTGAGGGCAACACAGACAAGACACAGTTATTCATAAGGACTTTATAAAAGTGTAAAATTAGAAACAGTTAGCAGGTCTCTAAATGACGAGTTCTGTTTTTCTGTTCTGTTTTAAGTCATACCTGCTTGCTTCCTCAGTGTTATATGTCCTTGCTGTCTTTGGGTTTGCCATCTCTGTAGATTGTAATAAAAAATTGGTTTGGTTTAATCAAATGTATCAAATATGATTTTTTTTAAAAAGCAGATATAACAATGTCTATATCATGTTTTTATTTACCTGTGATAGATAGAGTAGTCTTCTTTCAGTTATACTGCTCGGAGTTTGTCCTCTTGATGGGTGTCACTTCCTCTGTGAAAAGTCGAGTGTGGGTCTCACCGCTCCGTCCTGCCTCTTTTATACATGCAGGATGTGCTGTAGATGCTGAGTCAAAGAGGAAGCATGACTACCGACTCACATGACTCAAATTGCTATTGCTGCTTACCATGACAGAGCAGATGTACAAATGCAGTGAAATGCAGAAATGGAATCTGAAAACATGATGAGGCAGAAATCAGAAGCTCCCTTAAAAAAACATGTTTGCAGATAAAGGTATATTCAGAAGTAAGTACGTTTTAAACTACTTGTAGTATACTCAAGTATTTTCATTTCTAGTAACTCTTTAGTCAACTATCTATGTGACAATTAAAAGTTTGCGTGTATAATATGTTGATCTTGTAAAATATGATTGAGTCCCAATAAAATAAACTGAACCATTCAACATACTGACGACTGCACTTTCAATACTTTAAGTCTATTTTGCTGTTCTAAACTTTTATTAAAGCAACTTTTTGAATTCAAGACTTTTACTCACAATGCAGTATTTTGTACTGTATATATAACTATGCAAATATAAGGAACTATGCATATATTTTCACTGTATTATTATATGTGCATTATCATAAATTGAGATTTATTGAATGACTAAAAGGTCAGTGTAAGCAAATGCTTCAGCCTACACCTTTACAGAAACTGCTTTTTTTTTTAATTTGTACTGTCATTATTTTTCTTTTTTGTTTTCGCCTCAATCACTTCTCCATTTCTAATGTAGATGAAGAAGAAGGATATCTGATTATTTACTTATTTATGCATGTGTATTTGAGTGTAATGACTAATTCAACTCAACTCAATTAAACCCAACTCAGTTCAACTCAACTCAGCTAGACTAAACTAAACCTATCACTGAGACAACTTGTGCACAGAGGTATACCAATACAAGTTGAATCATCTCATTTCACAGTGATTACAGATGAAATAGTGAAGCAATGTCAATGTAAAATACCCCAAACATTCAGAAACACTTAAACAATCTTTACCTTTTGTAACCTTATTAACATGTCTGCAGGCATACCACCGGATGTGAAGGGCTTACTTACACTGTAGGCGGAGACCACTAAATGGGAGTTTGTATTTGTAAGCAAATATTTATTCCTGTCTCACCTGGGAGAGGTTTCACATACTGTTGAATAATCTTTCATGTAGTGCTACTTTGTTCACGGTCTCCAACATCATCCACATGAGGGTGAGTAAAGGACTTTATCTGCAATGATATCATATGTTTGAATGTTTGAGTGTAAATTATGTTTTCAAGATACAACTCTGAGTAATACATATGTAACTCATATATGCAATACTGAACACAATGCAGTAAGATTTGTTTGATTTTTTTTTGAGTAAAACAAATAAAAATATATAAATAGACTGTCAGAATAGTTACGTTTAAGTTTTGTTGTGTTACACTTTTCATTCTGTTGGTTTTTAACTCAAGGTGCTGTACACATAAGAAAAGCATTAACATGAAAGAAACACATTGGTATATGTGAACAATGACATAACATTAAGATACATTAAAAATAGTCACATTTGCTATTTAAATGGCAGTTAAATTACAAATACTGAAAGATGTAGGGTCTAATTCAGTGCAACTACTGAGTGGAACTGAAAAATGTGCTTACGATAAAGTGATGAAGATTCTGTTGGAAATAAATGAGTGAGAAGTTGAAGTCGAAGTCCTAAAAAAAAGTGGACATTTGTTTAAGTGTATAAACTGGAGAATGATGATTAAAGCTTATATATTTTTTAAAGCAAATAGAGACAGAATTGGAAGTTATATTGTTATGTCCAACAGGATATAGTAAAGTGAATTTACTAAATTTATTAAAAGCCGTCCCCACCATCTCTCGCCCCTCACCCTCAACACACACACACACACACACACACACACACACACACACACACACACACACACACACACACACACACACACACACACACACACACACACACACACACACACACAAGCATTAATGGCACTCAGTCTGCTGAGCTGTTTTGTCTCTCAAAACATGTTTTTCTAGTTGTATGTGCAGAGTCTGACACATGTATCCATAGTGGATATGAACTTTTCACTGGAGCAGGAGACATTTTTGCACAGTAATTAAACTTTTGCAAAGAAAAATATTTGCATATTCAAATTTTAAGTATAAGGGGTGTTTCAGTGTATGTAGTTAACACTAAGTCGACACCCCCCACGGGAAATTGGGTACATAATGTAGGGCATCTTTTATGCAGTATGTCTACTCTATTCTATTCTATTCTCTTCTTTTCTATGTTGTTTTATAATCACGCCCCTTTATGCAAGCAGCGCTCCATTGGTTTTAGTCATCCTGGGGGGAAGTGGGTTGAGCTAGTGGAATTTCAGAGGGGAGCACGGACACACACGCACATATACACTATTAGTTTAGGCGTTATAAAATGCAACACAGTAAACATGTAACTGTGTCGTCGGGTTTGCTGCAGGCTAAACAGCAGATGTCACGCACCAGGGATCGACTCCTATAAAAGGTAATGCAGGTGTTTACACGTTTACATAGTCTATCTGCTTCAGCGGGCTATGGCAGCCGCCGCATCCTCCACACAATGACATAACATCGGTTACAGAGTTCATGGAGAGTCGGGGATTTTTATTCCGAGCCTACGGCGCTTTCCCCTACACTGCATGCTTGTTTCGTGTCGATACTGTATCTCATTATCTATCTGTGTAGACTGGTGTCATAATACTTGAATGCTGAATTTGTATATGTACGTTATAGAGTAAAATATAAGAGGAAAGTTGCCAGTTAAAGCTTAAATACCCAGAAGACAGTCTTTAAGTCTATGTAAAAGCAGCTCTGTATAGTTTTTGCATGAAGAAAGACATGTAAAACCTACCTTGTTGTTGGCTCCCTTCTATATATTTTATATCTGAATGCAAGATTCATAAAGATTATATGGTGCTACATTGTTCTGTTTTTTATCCATTATTATGAAACCTTTATTTAACCAGGTGGTTCCCATTGTGATTATAAGATCTGTTTTTCAAGGGCTCTAGTCAAGACAGCAGCAATGCAGTAAATGGACTGTACTTACATAGGGCTTCTCTAGTCTTTTAACCACTCCAAGTGCTTTTACACTACATGTCTAATTCCCCATTCACACATACATCCACACATCGTTGGCACAGTCATTAGGAGTAATTTGGGGTTAATTATCTTGCTCAAGGACACATCGCTCTACCTCATGAGCCACAGTCTCTCCAATGCAGCGTTTTAAACAACATGCAAGAATATATTCAAAAATACATACAATAAAACATACAGTAGCAACTCACAGAGTGCCTCAAAAAGACAGACAAGAGCAAACAGATCTAGCTAAGGAAGTAATGACAAGTTATCTTCTTCATCTGTAAGTGATACCTGGCTGCAGAGTTAGAGTACTTAAAAGCCTGTTTGCTAAATTTCATTGCGAATGTTGTGTATAAATGTTTAATGAATTATAGTTGTTGCTCTGCTTTAATGTTGCATTGATTTATTGTGTGATTTTTATCCTGTCGTGATTTGTCCAGCAGGTTATGGATTCGAGTCTCCCTTGTTTGATCATCTTCATCCTGATTGGTCTTGTCGAATGTTCTGTTGATGACCAGCGTCACAACAGCACCCGCCACTATGATTACTGCGTGCTTGGAGCTGGACCCGCTGGGCTGCAGATGGGACACCACCTTTCCAAAGCTAAAAGAGACTACATTATCCTGGAGAGGAACTCAGGACCAGGGAGCTTCTTTAACAAGTAGGTGGTCTCTTATATGATGGGGAGGGGAGCTTGGGCCATAATGGGGAAATGGAAGTGCCTGGTACTTGTTTGTCCCACTGTCCTGAACCATATTTAATGCACACCTTTTCTGTTCTGTGTGTTAAGGTATCCCCGACACAGGAAGCTCATTAGCATCAATAAGATCTACACAGGAAGGGAGAACCGAGAGTTCAACCTACGCCATGACTGGAACTCACTGCTGAGCGATAAACCCGACCTCTTGTTCAAGCGAGTTAGTAGTGAGTTCTACCCGCCAGCTGATGCCTACCCACTCTACCTGTCCATGTATGTGGAGGAACTCGGGTTGAAGGTCCAGTACGGCGTGGATATCGGAAGGATCAGGGCATTGCAGTCAGCCACCAGCAGGAGTTACATCCTGACTGATCAACATGGGATGGACTACAAATGCAGGTATTTTGAATTAATTTCAACCTGAGTTGCAAATTTTACATGTGAAAGACTTTGAAGGATTGCGGCTCAGATTGTGGTTGCGTCCTCTCTCCCATAGTGTCCTTCTGGTAGCCACGGGTCTGTGGGTTCCTCAGGAGGTAGAGTTTGTTGGCTCCGACCTGGTCGAGGGTTACGAGTCTATCTCCACTAACCCTGAGGACTATAAGAACCAGTATGTACTTATTCTGGGCAAGGGGAACTCTGCTTTTGAAACAGCTCAGAACATCCTGGGAAGAGCAAGTCATGTGCACATGGTCAGTCGCAGCCCTGTTCGACTGGCTTGGCAAACACATTATGTGGGCGATCTCAGGTAAAGCTAAGCATTTGTTGTTGTTTTTTTTATCTTTTCTGTTGCTATGATTTTGCTGTAATTCTACATTAGTGGTTCTCATCTTTTTAGATATACCTCAATAGCCCTAACAACATCAGCCATCACGTTCCACATCTTCCTTTGAATTTATTTTAAACTGGTTGTTGTTTAACATTATGACATTAATAAAAGTAGATTTTGATGTAAACCATTCTTATACAATTGCCCAGTCAGTGCTTAGGTTGGATTGATTTTATTATGCACATATTAACCATTTATATTTTATCTTTAGCCAATTATTTGAACTATTTATCTTTTACTTTTAGCTAACTATTTCCTCTGTGTAACTGACTTTTGTCTAAATATTACAACTGTTAACCTTACTTTTAACTATTTCAACAGGTTATCTTATTTTTAGCTATTTAACTGTTTAACTCACATTAAGCTAATTATTTCAACTGTTTATCTTACTTTTAGTTAACTATTTCACCTATTTAACTTACTTTTAGCTATTTCAACTATTATCTTACTTTTAGCTAACTATTTCACCTATTTAACTTACTTTTAGCTATTTCAACTGTTATCTTACTTTTAGCTAACTATTTCACCTATTTAACTTATTTTTAGCTATTTCAACTGTTATTTTACTTTTAACTAATTCACCTATTTAACTTATTTTTAGCTATTTCAACTGTTATTTTACTTTTAACTAATTCACCTATTTAACTTATTTTTAGCTATTTCAACTGTTATCTTACTTTTAGCTAACTATTTCATCTATTTAACTTACTTTAAGCTAACTATTGCAATGTTTATCTTACTTTTAGCTAACTATTTCAACTGTTTATCT